>JAPKLW010002807.1:0-63688 GCA_026898455.1 Plectranthus barbatus | reverse complement strand
TATCATCAGTGATGTTGCAGGATCTCAAGTGCAATTCTTTCAGAGAAAGAAGGTTGAGAATCTGCTGAAGCGAGCTGGTACGATTTAGGAAGAAGAAATGACTCAAATCAAGATTAGACAACAAGGAGAGAGTGGAGAGCCAATGGAGGTTTGTGGAGATCAAAGAGTTATCGGAGAGATCAAGAGTGCGAAGGTTGGTAAGATTTCCTAGCTGAGGTGGAACCATCCCGGAGAAGCCACATTTTCCGAGATAGAGGTGTTGCAGTTGTTTCATGGAGCCGATGAATTCTGGGATTGGAAGGCCTCCAAAATCATTGTAACTCAGATCAAGATAAGTTAAATGATGCAAATCAAGCAAGGATGGAGTAATCTTACCTCCCAGAGTTCCATAGTTATAATAATTATAATCAAGTCGGAGGCTGATGACGTTGCCGGTGGTGTTGCTACAGACAACACCATACCAGTTGCAGCATTCCTCACCTCTCCACGACGACAGAATACCAAACTCATCAATGAGGCCATTCTTGAAACTTAGAAGAGCTTCTCTCTCCCTCACTTTGCATCTCACTTTCTTCGCATCTCCCCAAACCAACACACATGATAACACAAGAACAACAGCAGATCTCAACATTATTCTTATTAAAGAAATCATGCTTTTTTTTTTCTTCTTTCCAAATGATGTATATTATTTGAAAGTGTGGTGTACTGTGTTGTTAAATTTGCATTAATTAATTTTATATTTTTCAATTTTTTCTTTCTTTTTCTATTAGGTGATAATCTTATCCTCCACGGAATATGTGGAGTGAACCCATTACCACTTATATTTATTGTTTTAATTGAATGAAAGATGAATTATCTGATTTCTTCATGTGTGATACACGACTTGCTTAGTCAATATGCAAGTCAACTTGAAAGACAAAACAAGAAATGAAGGGCGACCACAAGAAAAAAAAAAAAAAAAAAAAAAAAAATTATTTAAATTTTTTCATGATGACTTTTCGTATAAGTTGTGTTATATAAAATGAAAAATGATAGTTCATGATATAGTTTTGCGTAAGACTAGTGTCCAAATTAAATGGCAAAACGCTAAAATAGTAAAGTGGAGTTTGACTAAATCATATTCACTTAAATATGGAAAATAAAAAAATTTATATATAAGATGATAATGTGAAGATATTTTTAGTTAAACCTTCATTCCTTTGTGGATATATACTCAGAGGAAATTAGTAATTATAATATAGGGTGATCAAGAATATTTTTTATGATGAGAAATAAGTACAGCTTCTAATATTAAAAAGTATAATTTCTAATATTGACAATTGGAATAACAATCCAGCTATTAACTGAATTTAAAAGTATAATTTATGATACAAAAACATAATGTCGTATATTATAAAATATAATTTCTAAAGTAATACTTATATTAAATAATTAGATATATTCTGTTCTAAATACTTAAAGTAAAACTATCATTTTCAATGCTAAAACTTTCATCCAACACAAGAAAATGCAGTGAATTAATGTGATCATGTAAGAAAAATCACTTATTTCTAACATTGAGACCTGAAATATTAAAAAGTAAAACTTTTATTATTGAGAAATGCTGAATGAAATTGAGAAGAAAGTACCCCAATTCTCCAATATTAGAGCAAAGCAATTCATTTAGATTCAAAAATGATAGATGGAAATTAACAAAGAACAAGTTATATATTTATCAACAATTTGTTAAGGAATGTTCCTGATTTTGAATCGCAATTCGCGTGTGGTTTAAGTGAATGGACAATTAATTAAAGAAAGAAATCTGATAACATAAATTTTTATAGCAGTTCGAGTTTGCTTTCTATATTTACTCTTAATCCGGACCTTGTTGTATATTAATCAAGGTGAAGAAGAAGAAGATCACATAGAACACACTCTTCTCTCTTCCAGTCTTCCTCGATCTCTCGGCTATTTAGAATTTTAGAGTATGTAAAGTCTCAACTGCAAAACGTTGAAGGAGCATGATGAGTATAAATGTAGTTAAATAACCTGCCTTGATCTTGTTTGTTGAATTTTGGTACAGTTTATACGCTGTAGTGAATCCCCAACTATTATTTTAAATGAATTTGCAATTAAATTAGATTAGAGAATTTGTTTCTAATTTTATATTTAAATGCAAATGCATAAAAGATAACTTTTACATTAAATTATAGGCATTAAAAATCCTACAACATTAAATTATTAATTAATCATGATAATTGTGCGTAGAAATAGAAATTATGTGTAAAGACTGAAGTAAACGACGATTTAAATGGAAAATGGAAAAGCAAAGTGCGACGTAAGAGCAGGCAAGAAATAATTTTACAAGGGAAAACACAACTTATTCTATAATCTCAACTTTCTACGAAACATAGAAAAGATTCTGAGGAATCACAAGAGTAGATTTGAAGGATGATAATCAGACATTAAATTCTTGACTAAAAATTATCCACTTAACTTGTTTGATGTTTTGCCTCAAAGAAATTTTAATAAAAGCTGTTACATAAAATTAATGTACTAAATTGTTTAAAATTGATTGAATAAGAATCCACAATAAAAAAATAAAAAAAATCTAGAATTATAAAATATCTATACATTCTTTTACCTATGGTATATTAAGATATGTGGCGGGGCATAGATTAGTGTTGATCCAAACTCTAATATTCATTTGTTAAGTAAATTAAAGCACACATATGACATATGAAGGTATGTTGGACATACAAATACAATATATAATACTAAGTACAACAAAAAAGCAAGCCCCATCTGCAGGGACTCCTAATCGTAGTGTTTATTCAAAGCTCAAAGCTCCAATCTCAATCACAACACATCAGTAGGGATTCCTAATCATGCACACTCCTGCAGGCTGCAATTGATGTGTGTGTAACACAGAACTATGAAATAAGTTATATGATGCCTTTGCAAATTATATACTCCCTCCGTCTCACGAAATTAGTCCCATTTGCCTTTTTTGTCCGTCCCATCTAATTGTCCCATTTCCTAAAATGGCAAACTTTTTTACACTCATCAATAAAATATTAATTCCACTACACTCACTAACATTGGTTATCGTGCCAAAACAAAATGGGACTAATTACATAGGACGGAGGGAGTATTTTTTAGCAAAACTTAAAAAAATAAAATAAAATAAAAATTGGAAGCCACTACTTACCTTTGTTTCATGTTCATCTCGTATCTCAAACATAACCACTCTCCAGCAGCATCCATCATGTTGAAAAATGTAAATCTCCATGATTTCTTGAGTATGAAAGAACCAATAATCCCGCAAAATCCCAAAATAAAGCCAAAGGCCATTGATATGCTAAATTCTTGCATAAAAGAGAGCCTCGAAAATACATCACCCTTTTGTCCGCGAGCGATAGTGGTGGTGGGTGGCCTTTGGTTATCTTGGGGGCACAATGTGAGAGGGCGGCCACAGAGTCCGTTGTTTCCAGCATAACTTGATGCATTGAAGCTCTGGAGTTGAGTGCTAGATGGGATTTTGCCCGACAAATTGTTCTTGGACAAATCAAGAAATGACAGGAAAAATAACTGTGCCATGCTTGTAGGAAATTACTCCTTTAATTGTGTGAACATAATAAATATGTTCATAGTTTGGTGGTAGTTTGGAAAATGGAGTTTGAAAAATGTGGTGGTAGTTTGAAAAATGTGGCTAAAATTTGCCTATAAAAGGCATGAGCTTCTGTAAGTTTAGATGCACGACAACAAAAACAAATTGAGAGAGTTTAGTTTCTTCTCAAATAAAATTTAGATTTCGCCTCTTTTTTTCTTGTACTCCATTTTTGTTTATTTCTCCTGCTAGTTGTATTTATCCCATTAAGTGTGAAATTATTCCTGGGACCAACAAGTGGTACCAGAGCCCAGTTAGGGTGTTTATTATCTGCTTATCGTATGCTCTGTGTTTGCCACTAAAGTGGATCCTACACATCAGAAAATAAGTTAGATTAATTTTCATCCTTTGAGAGTTCGCTAGGTACTATTCGCACCGGAATAGTGTCAGCAGATCACACACTGTTCATCAAATTTTTTGGCAGTACTAGAGCATCGGTTTATGCCTAAAATCATACGGTGGGATAATATGGCTTTGGTAACAGCAGCAGAAACCTCGCGGGCACAACAAGTGAGCAGCTCGTTTCACTACCCGCAGTTGACACATACGAACTACACCAGTTGGGTGATTCGTGTGCAGGCAATGATGGAGGATCAAGGAGTATGGGAAGCAGTCGAGCCAGTAGAAGGCGCACAAGTGGACGCCCGACTCGACAAGAAGGCAAGGTCGCACCTCTTTCAAGCACTCCCGGAGGACCTTCTCATGCAAGTTGCCAGTAAGAAAACAGCAAAGGAAGTGTGGGATTGCTTAAAGACGAGGTTCGTCGGGGCAGATCGGGTAAAAAATACAAGATTGCAGACGCTCAAGAGCGAGTTCGATGTGATGCAAATGAGTGACAGTGAGACCCTCGATCATTATGCCGGGCATCTCACTGCCATGTCTGTAAATTACACAAGTCTTGGTGGAACTCTCACTGACTCCACATTAGTAAAGAAGTTGTTCGATACAGTGCCAGAAAGGTTCATCAGTGTGGTGGCCGGCATCGAACAGTTCTATAATCTCGAAACACTTACTTTTGAGGAGGCTGTTGGAAGGCTTAAAGCTTTCGAGGAGCGCACGCGGAAGAAGAGTCCGGGCGCAGGATGGAAGGACGAACATGTACTCCTCACTTAGGCGGAGCGGGAGGCCCGATTCAAAAAGACCGCAAGGAGTCATCATCTTCCTGGCCAAAGAGGTTTCCCACAGAAAATGGGAACCGCGGACGTGGTGATAAATCTCTAGGCAGAGGTCGGGGGAGAGGTGGCCGAGGAGCACCTCGAAGAGAAGGTGGTTCGGGTGGACGAGGAGCTGCTCGAGATAAGAGTCACATCCGTTGTTACAACTGCAACGAGATGGGACACTACTCGACACAATGTCGAGCAGCAAAGAAGAATGAGGCAGCACACCTCACCCATGCCGATAACTTTGAGCCAGCCCTACTTATGGCAATCTCGGAGGAGACCCCACCGAAGGAGATTGTCATGCTCAACGAAAAAGAGCCTCTAGAAAACCGAGAAACTAAGTCTCTCGAAAAACTGAAAGATATTTGGTTTCTAGACAATGGTGCTAGTAATCATATGACAGGAGATAGAGAGAAGTTCTTCGAACTTGATGAGACAGTCACTGGAAAAGTAAGATTCGGTGATAACTCAGTAGTGGAGATACGAGGAAAAGGTTTTATCCTTTTCAGTGCAAAAATGGTGATCAGTGGCTTCTCGAGAAAGTTTATTACATTCCTCGACTGAAGAGTAACATGGTAAGCCTCGGACAACTAACTGAGACAGGACACCGGGTTGTAATGGATGGTGAGGAGCTCGAAGTTTATGCCAAGAGTCCTTCGTGTCTTATCATAAAGGTGAGACGTTCACAGAATCGGTTATACCAAATACAGCTCCAAATAGCGAGTCCAGTTAGTCTCTTGGCTAATCTTGAAGATCCAACTTGGCTATGGCATGCTCGCCTAGGGCATGTCAATTTTCAAGCTCTGAAATCCCTCGTTAATAAAGAAATGGCAGTAGGAGTACCGCCAATAACACCTCCGGAGCAGCTTTGCCGAACATGTTTGGTGGCAAAGCAGACAAGACAACCATTTCCTACGGAAACAAAGTTTCGAACAAAGAAGCCACTCGAACTCCTGCACATCGACCTATGTGGACCGATCACACCAACAACTCCAGGAGGTAATCGCTATTTCATGCTTATTGTTGATGATTACTCCCGTTGGATGTGGTTGCATGTGATAAAATCAAAGGATGAGGCATGTTCTTCATTTAAGAAGACGAAGCAGTTGGTCGAGAATGTGACCAGTCTTCGAATCAAAGTCCTTCTATCAGATCGAGGAGGGGAGTTCTTCTCAAAAGAGTTCTCAGAGTTGTGTGAACAGGCTGAGATTGAACGACATTTCACCGCACCATATTCTCCTCAACAGAATGGTGTGGTGGAAAGGCGGAACCGAACAGTGATGGCTATGGCTCGGTCATTACTCAAGAGCATGGATGTCCCGAGCAAGTATTGGGGGGAGGCTGTTCGTCATGCAGTCTATCTACTCAACCGACTACCGACAAAAATTGCTCGAGAGAAGACGCCATTCGAAATATGGACCGGGAAGAAGTCACACCTTGCACATCTTCGTGTGTTTGGATGTACTGCACATGCTAAGGTGACCAATCCCCATCTGAAGAAGCTCGACGATCGGAGCCAGTCATTTGTGTACTTAGGTGTCGAAGAAGGGAGCAAGGCGCACAGGTTGCTCGAACCACATCTCGGTAGAATACATGTGAGCCGTGATGTTGTGTTCGAAGAAGGTGAAGTCTGGGATTGGTCAAGTGACGTGAATGACCACACCTATAAAGTTTTTGAGGAGGTCAATCACGAGCAAGTTGGTGTTCAAACGACCCCATTTGAAAGTAGCTCAACAGTGGAGCAGAGTGCTAAGGAGCTGCTCGAGCAGACTGTCTCGAATACTCCACAGTTCGAGCCTGTTGCTGAAACAGTAGATCAAGGCGATGATCTACCCACTCCATGGTCAGGTGGACATTTTCAGAGTGACGATAGACAAGTTCGATATAGGGACATGACTGAGATAATGGCAAAAGCACCTCGAGTAACGCTTGATTTTGAAGAAGTGATGTTGGCAGAGACGGAGGAGCCATCTTGCTACAATGAAGCGGCCAGACAACCAGAATGGGAGGAGGCTATGGCTAAAGAAATCCAAGTCATTGAGAAGAATGGGACGTGGTCTCTCGTCCCATTGCCGGTCGGACACAAGGCGATAGGGCTCAAATGGGTCTTCAAGCTCAAAAAAAACTCAGAAGGAGAAGTGATCCAGCACAAAGCTCGATTGGTGGCAAAGGGATATGTGCAGCGACAGGGAATTGACTTCGATGAAGTATTCGCACCAGTCGCTCGAATGGACACTATTTGAGTCATCTTTGCTTTGGCAGCAAAACGAGGATGGCAAGTACATCATCTCGATGTCAAGTAAGCCTTTCTGAATGGGGAGCTCGAGGAGGAGGTGTACGTAACTCAACCAGAAGAGTTTAAAGTCACAGGGAAGGAACACATGGTGTTAAAGTTGAAGAAGGCACTATACGGCCTTCGTCAAGCACCTCGAGCTTGGAATTTGAAGTTGGACAAAAGTCTGAAGCAGATGGGCTTTGTGAGGTGTTCACAGGAACAAGCTGTGTGCACGAGGGGTAATACTAACACCAGAATTATTATTGGTGTTTATGTAGATGATTTGATAGTGACAGGTGAAGATCCAAAGACAGTCGGAGTCTTCAAGAAGCAAATGATGGGAGAGTTCGAGATGAGTGATCTCGGATTACTCTCATATTACCTCGGAATCGAAGTATCTCAATTCGAGGGAGGTATCTCGATCAAGCAAGCAGCATATGCAAAGAAGGTGTTATCCCAGTTTGGGATGCTTGATTGCAATTCAACAAAGATACCAATGGAGCCGAGGGCTCAACTCCACAAAGATCCCGAAGGACAGAGTGATCGGTTGTCTACGTTATCTCCTTCATACAAGGCCAGATCTTTCTTATGCTGTTGGAGTTGTCAGCAGATTCATGGAGAGGCCAACCGAAATGCATCAGAAGGCAATAAAGCAAGTGTTTCGGTACCTTCGAGGCACTATGCAGCTCGGCTTAGTGTTTCGAAGAGGAAGGGGAGATGAAGAAATAGTGGGTTACTCTGACAGTGATCTTGCAGGAGACTTGGATGATCGAAAGAGCACAGGGGGAATGGTGTTCTACATCAATGATTCACTTGTTTCGTGGAACTCACAGAAACAGAAAACAGTGGCCCTTTCCTCGTGCGAAGCAGAGTTCATGGCAGCAGCGGCGGCAGCATGTCAAGCACTTTGGCTGAAAGCATTGTTGTTCGAACTAAGTGGTTCAAAACCGAAGACAGTGAAGCTCTTCGTCGACAACAAATCTGCACTTGCGCTCATGAAGAATCCAGTCTTCCATGGTCGAAGCAAGCACATCGACACAAAGTATCACTTCATTCGAGAGTGTGTCGAAGGAGGTCAGATTAAGGTGGAGTTTGTTCGAACTGATGAACAGCGAGCCGATGCATTCACGAAGGCGTTGCCAGCAGTAAAGCTAGGAACTATGCGACACCTTCTCGGTGTCCGTGATCTCGAACCAATTAAGGAGTGATAGCTGTAAAATACAGCAGCAAATAAATTTATAATAACCCGAAGGCTAGTCGAACCCACAGGGATAGTGCGACGAAATCATCTCATGTACTGGCATAGTTTATCTATTCTTTGTTTGAGCAAATCCAAATTTGAATAGGGTTTTTGTTTTGAAAAACAGAAATAACTTTTGGAATAAAATTCAATAATAAAAATCACAGATTCTAGGGAAATCAACCAATCCAATCAACATGCAATAACCAATCAATCCAAACCCAAAATAATTATTAAGGTGGGAAATCTGATAAATTGGAATCAATTCCTTTGTTGGGCAATTAAAACCTAGATTACTAGAAAGTGAATTTTACCTCTCGATCTCAAGAACACAAACTAGTCAATCTCAATAAAGATACAGATTTGAAAACCCTACAACTAATTCTTCCTTTTGAGACAGAAAACAGTTGTATCAAAATTCTATTTTCCTATTATTAATTATCTCCTCTCGGTCTCAAATTAATAACTATAAACCTAATCCAATTTTCATCTCTCGATCCTTCAATTGAAAATAGATTTTAAAATCAAAACCATAGAATTTGAACCAATTAATTAAGGGTTGGATTTAATTGAATTAACACATATTGAAAAGGATGGAGAAAACCCTAGAACCTGTTAAGGGTTCTAGCCTAACATAACTGAAATAAACATTGCAAAAGATGTAAAGAAACTTACTTGAATCATTAAAACAATAGGAATCTTGAAGTACTTGAATCCAATTGCAACAATAAAATAAAGAGTACTAGAAATTAAAGAGTTTAATGCTGAAAATAAAATAAAGGAGTGCTGAAAAACTGAATAAGAAGACCTAATTTTCGAGCTTAATAAGTCATATTTATAGGGGGAGAAAGTATATCTTCAAAAGGTAATGATTTGGGAAGGAAAAATCTCCAAACTGGGCCAAAAACTGCCTTTCCGGTGCGCGTGTCGCTCGACACAGTTCCTGTCGGTCGACAGGATTTCATTTCGGTCGACACAAATTGTGTCGCTCGACAGGAATGCATCTGTCCGCGCAGTCTCACGGTTTTGGCCATAACTTTCACTCCCGAACTCCGATTGACCCGATTTCAGTTGCGTTGGAAAGCTAACTCGAAGATCTTTGCATCCATGTGCTCCATTAGCTCAGATTCCATCTGTGGAAGAAGTCGTGACTGTTCCTTTGAACATCTGCTGCTTTCGGTACGGGTTTCCATTGAATTTGGCCTAAAACCTGCAAAATATTACCATGACAAGCCTAATATCCCCTATAAACACTTCATGCTCGATTATTAACTAAAAACTTAAGTAAATACAATAAAACAATAAGAAAACAACGTGATAAGTGAGGCAAAATACGAGCTTATCAACCCCCCCAAACTTAAACACTTGATTGTCCTCAATCAACAAAAGAATGAACCAAAAGTTCAAGTAGAAGAGAAGTGCAATGCCTCACAAGATTCATCACAATCAAACTCATAAATCCACAAAACATCAACACTTTGTAAGAATCAGAAAATCTGTAAACCATGGAAGACTCACAAGGGAAGTGTTTTCACTCATTCACTCAAGTGTTTAGGATAATATGAGATCACACAAGTCATACAAATCAAGTTCTACCATAGGCTTGCAAATATTCTAAATCTCCACTGCAAACATGTGTACACAAGTCTAAGATCAGAAAGGACTTTATTCAAGGTTGTAATGTAGGCTTTTTAGTGAAGGGTAGGGAAATATATGGCCAAGTGACTAAAATCAACTGAGTTGCGCACCTCAACATTTATAATATTTATGTTTTGAGACTTTGCAAATATAAAATAAAATTTAGTCGTGTCATGAACTTCTAGAAATGTAGAGAAGACCATCATACTTTGGTAGGCCCCTGAATCTACAGAAAATCCAAATACCAAAAGGTCAAAAAATATGAATCCTACGAGAAATCTGCTGTTTGGTTTGCATCAAAAATATTACTCTCTTCGTCCTATTTAAATTTTCTACATTTCTTTTTTCATCCATTTAATAATATTAGCAAGTTTTTACATTAATAAATAAAATATTCATTTCACTACCACCTACCACCACTTTCGTGTCCGGTCAAAATGGGTTTGAAAATGATATATAATAAAATAATTAACTATAGTTACAGCTGTAAAGCACAGAAGAGGATTCTAGTCCAAAAAGTGTGTGTGAAGTGAAGACTGAAAGTAAACGACGACTAAAATAGAAAAAGGTAAAAGCTGATAAAAATTAGAGGGCAGGTGTCTAGTTGCCAGCTAATAAAAGTTCAATAGGTATAAGACTAAGTTATGTTTCACATTACATATAGTCAAATACTTTATCCGTCCTACCTCAATTGTCTCACTTTTCTTTTTCATCCGTCCCACCTCAATTATCCCATTACTTAAAAAGACAACTTTTTCACACTCAACAATAAAATATTAATTCCACTCAACTTAATTTACATTCACACTCCTTGGTTATTGTGCCGGTCAACCCGGGACAATTCAGTCGGGACGGAGGGAGTATCAAACTTAGACAGAAATCATGTGGTATTTCAAGTTTTCTATAGGAATTAATTTGTCAATAAATGAATCAAATAAGAATTATATGCATTTTTTATTCATCTAATCATAAACTTATTTTAGTTTAAATAAAAAATATCAAACAAATTTTCTTCTTTTCAAACAAAGCAGCCGCCAATCAGATAGAAGGATTTTGTTTCTGATTTTATAATTTAATAATACCCATAATTATTCAAAAAACTCACTACAATTTGAAGAATGCATATGATGAAGTTGGAGTTGGGTGTGCACGGTTCAGTTTGGCCGATTTGAAGAACGAAATACCAGTCAAACCAATAGTTACGGTTTAAGATATTCACAAACCAAACCAGTCAAATAATTAATCCAAACCAAATCGGCTAAACAATTATTTCAAACCAAACCGACCAAACAATATTGAAGCGGTTTGGTGCAGCCGGTTTAAACGGTTTGAAAAATTATTCGACTAATGGTGCGAACAATGAAATTTGTATATTGTTTTGGTCAATTTAAATATTAATGTACTAATGATGCAAAAAATATACATAATATAAATATTATTTGCTCACTATTAATTATAAAGGGGAGAAAAGTGATAAATAAATGAGATTGCGGTTGCAAGAAAGATGAAATAGAAGATGATTTATAAAGGAACAATTCGAAATAATATGAAAATCAGGCATATATATCAATATAACCGAGATTTTAGCTTTCTACCGAATAATATTTAAATATTATTATAATATTTAAAATAATTTTATACATGTTGTTGGTCCGGCAAAAATGACCGATTTCACCTTTCAAACCGTGGGCCAAACCAAATTATGTGGTTTAAGATTTTTCAAACCAACCCAGTCAATTAATATTAAATTATTTTTATTTCTACTAAATAATATTTAATTATTATTATTATATTTAAAATAATTTTATATATACCGTTGGTCCGGCAAAAATGGTTGGTTTCACCTTTCAAACGTCGGCCAAACCAAATTACGGGGTTTAAGATTTTTCAAACCAACCCAGCCAATTAACTTCTCTCAGACCAGCCAAATCAATTTGGTTTGGCCGGTTCGGCCAGTTTTCGCCCAAACCGTGCAACTCCTAATGAAGCATATATTCATAGTTAGTTGGTACAAGTGGTGGACTATTGGCTGAGAATTAGTTTTTCAGTTGACCTCTTTTTATATAAATCCTCTGTATACATTAATATATTTTATTCTCAGACTTTTTTGTTGTCTTGCATATGCTACGAACACACTTCCTCACAAATACAAATTTCCCATCATAATGTTAAATCAATATTCCTTGGTTATGCTCCAACCACAAAAGGAATACCAATTATGGGATATGTATGTGATGCATTAGAGCTTCTATCTCCAGTTTTTTAGAGTGAAGAGGTTATTCGTTCCCTTTTTGAACAGTCTAGATTTGTATTATATTACACAAAATTTTATGAATATTTTCACTTTTTTATACCTTATGAAAAGTATAGCATCCATCTCAGAGTTCTTCTTATAAAGAATGGCAATGCAGATTTCGAACCTTTGCAATGCATTGTAGGGGGTGCTGCCATTGCCAACCCCTCTACCCTAAACCCTAAACTATTTGAAACTCAACTGAGCTTCTTCCATACAGAAAAAGTACCTCAGGTGATCAAACTATCATGGGACATATATAGGGTAGTGATCAGGTAAGAATAGGAGTTACTATGAGAAATAAGAATAGATCTCGCGCGTCCATCTCATCAAATTGACAATCAGGATTCATTCTCAACAAATTGAAAAACGCGGGATTTTTGCCCCAATATCCTGCAGTTTTAGCCTTTAAAGGCTAAACTGTAAAAATACTCAAACACAAACAGCAACCTGCATTTTAAGCCCGGTTTACTTCATTTTTAGCCCGATTTACTTCATTTTTACATAAATACAAATTAAAAAAAATTAAACATCTTCTTCTTCAAAGCAGCATCACGAGCGTAGTCTCTATAAAACTCAATACCAACATCAACTGTTCTAAAAACTCTGCCCTCAAAATGCTTCATCTCATCAACACACTTTGGAATAAATGAACATGTAAGATACAAAAATGCACAAAGTTAATACTAAAGATGCACAATATAATAGTAAAAATGAACGTCGATTTGAATAATTTTTTTTAAAAAACTATATTCATGCGCAATTAACAAAGTCGAGACCGAACATGAATGCGAAATCCAGAAATAAAGAAAAAAAATCTTATCGACAAAAGAAATATAAATCAAATCGAACGAGGAAGGAAGTAAAAATCAAATCGCGCGAAGAAAGAAATAAAAAAATCTGATGATATACTATTTCAGATTTTTAAAAAAAGCTAAAATTACAAAAATAACCTTAATTTTGCAAAACTGCAGGATAATCGAGGAAAACTGCACACGGAGTGAAATAGATCATGAGCGTTGTAATCACAAAATCAAAGGCTGAGATTTATTCTCATTTTTCATACTAAAAACTATTCTCATATGGTCACTACTATATATATATATATATAGAGGAGCGTTCAAATCCGAACTCCTATCTTTTGTGTGAACAATGAACTTTTTTATAACCGTTTGATTTATATATTTTAGTGGCTAAGATTTTGACATGTGTAAATTGATATTTACTATTTTTAATAGATTAAGGGTGAATTTGGTATAACATAATTTTATATATTATAGTATCTTTTATTGTTATGGTAGTTTCCTAATAATATGCTATTAATTAGAGATATTGTATATATTAGATTCTTTTTATTTTTCCTTTTACGTATCTTTTATTATCGTTCATTAATCTTTGAGGACGAAATCACCATACTTGTCGACTTCATAGTTTCGTCTGTTCTTGACCATTTTAATGGAGGTCCAATCTGCCGCCGACGAATATCCAGGTTTTTTTTCTTGTATTCTATATAATACATGGTCTTATTCTATATATTACGCTATTCATCTTTTTATTTTTCCTCATTGTTTTAAAGCTTTTTCAGTCCATCGTTTATTAACTGTGTTCTTAAGGTTTTATCGTCGTCTTATTTTGTATTGTTTCGTCGTTGTCCTCTATTGTATTGTTTTTTCGCATATACATTATTATTCTTTATGTTTTTTTTGTTTTTTTTTAACTCGTTAATTGTTTTGTTTTTGTCTTGTGTTATTAAGGTTTCATATTTTTTTTCTTGTGATGTTTTATAGGTTTTTTTTCACTTTCTCGTGTAGTTACTTTGTAATCTTTATGTTTTTATGGAAGACAGGGAGAAGCCTTTGAGAATGTGCAAAAATTGTAAAAAGTTATGCAATCATGATTCGAGGAATTGCGACCAACCAAAGGCAACGGAGTCGGCTATAGATTAAAGTTTTTTTTATGTAATTCTGTTAAAAACATTTTAGTTCATGCATAGTTTTTACGTACGTTTATTATTATGAACAGTTATTTGTTACACCGTAATCATTGTTATTCCGTTGTTATATCATTGTTTTGTTTAGAATATGTCATTCAATGAGTAAATTTTCATTACTGCCTTTACGATGTCATATGTTTTAGTTGGATTAGTATTATAATCAGCAAACTTTTTTCAAATGTTGTTCGCATACAAATAATATATAAAAATTTAAAATATTTAGATAGTACTTTTAGTTTTGTAATTTAATATTTTACTGTTAATTTTTTCGTATATAGTCAATATTAAAACAAACCAATTTACTTTGTTTTTAACAAATTTACTTTAAATCATCATTTTAAATTGAGTATGTCATTGTTATTAGGTGTATATGTCATCAGATTTTTAAAACGAACCAAATTATTTTAAAACGGTATTTTGGTGTAATCCAATTACTCCATATCATTGTACATTTGTTTGTTACATATTCACAAATTTTATCTAATACGATCACCTGATATGTAATGCAATAATATTAGTACACAAAATAAATACATTATATAATAACCATAGAACCATGTTTATGTCATTCCAAAATACTAAAATTAAATTAAACTGTAGGGGAATATCTAAGACAACCATAGTTAAAACATATTAAATATTGTTTTGAATATTTATCAACTACCTACGCATTCCCATCCAGGTAATTCTCAAAATACTCCTTAACGTCCACTTGGATGCTACCTTCTTCGGCTTTCAGGTAATCAGTTGCTTCCTTCATATTCTTAAGGGTGCAGTGGCTGTTTTCTGATAACATCAATGCGGTGCAGAATTTTGCGCGGAGATATCGGTAAACCTTTTTGGAGCGTTGGGGAATCCTTGCAATCCAATCTGCTTCTTTCTCTCCATTGTAACTCTCCATGTGTCTAATCAAGAGTATACTACTTTCTTGCTCATTAAATTTGCTTGAGCAGTTTAGTAGCATTCGTCTTGTCTTCAGTTTGTCGAGTCCTTTGCTCTTGTTTTGTATTCCCTTTACTACGGGATCCTGAATCAGCTGGGTTAGTGTCACTTTGCCTAGTACGTTTTGTTCCTGTACATTATCCCAAAAAAAAAAAACCCAAATGAAAACAAGTAAAAAGGATTGATGAGGACAATGATCACTACAATATTTAATAATTATATACAAACCATCAAACAATGATTTTAAAACACATATAAGTTTACATATAAATTATAATACATTGATTAAACAATAACAAATATATTGATCTTCAATAAGCTGAACAATGATCAATATGTTTAATCAAACAATGATTTTAAAATACATATAAGTATACATTGAAAAGCATATACAATGATCAAATAATAACATATTTACTGAGCAGCAACACTCTGGACAATGATCAATATGATTAATCAAATATCCTTCCAAAATTATATTGCACCGAAAACACAATAAGCACCTAAATACCAACTAAGCTGTAAAAAATCAATGATTAATACAAAAGATATAAAAGGATAAACGAATTAAACAACAATTATTTAAACAAGTTTACCCACAAATTTATATCCAAAGATAATCCAGCATTAAATTGATCA
This sequence comes from Plectranthus barbatus, assembly GCA_026898455.1. Taxonomy (NCBI): domain Eukaryota; kingdom Viridiplantae; phylum Streptophyta; class Magnoliopsida; order Lamiales; family Lamiaceae; genus Plectranthus; species Plectranthus barbatus. The sequence goes on along the minus strand of JAPKLW010002807.1, from coordinate 47,859 downwards.
AAAACACAATATTCAAATGAAAAAAATAAAAACGAGTGGACAGGACAATGATCAGAACAATATTTAATAATGATATACAAACCATCAAACAATGATTTTAAACACATGTAAGTTTACATTGAAAGGCTAATACAATGATCAACCAATAACTAATTTACTGATCTTCAATAAGCTGAACAATGATCAATATGATTAATCAAACAATGATTTTAAAACACATATAAGTTTATATAGAAAGGCTAATACAATGATCAAACTATAACCAATTAACTGATCTTCAAAAAACTGGACAATGATCAATATGTTTAATCAAAAAAATGAAATTAAAACACAAATAAGTTTACATAAACGATGATAAACCATTCAGATGCTCAATGATATTCATAACTCAATTCAATTTTTAAACAATTTTTATCATCGAATAATTCAACAATGTATTCGAATTAGAAACCAAACAATTCCAAAGAAATAAATTATACAATTAAAACATCATTATTGTCATTAAAACACAAAGAAACTTGTACATATAAAATAAAAAAATTATAAATTAAAATAAATATTTGTATTGGCTTATTAATATACCCTTAAGAACATACAACGATTTTAAAACCAATTAATAATTATCATTTTATATATAATTTACCATAAATGATTAATTGCTATATTCATTGGTTTAATTAAACTTCATTATTCAAACAAACTGATAATTAAGCCCTAGAAAAATTAATGGTTTAATTAATAAGCTCCTGAAATTTAAAAAAAAAAACAGTCCATTACCGATACTATATTTGTCTATCGCCATTATTGTAGGTATCAAAAAAAAAGTGCAATAACCTTTTAAAATGAAGGTTTGAACAAATGTAGAATGCTTATATAAAAAATTAAAAAAAAAAAAAAAAAAACCGAACCTGAGGTTGAAGCATGGTGAACAATCTTCTTCTTGGGTGCCATTTTCTTCGTATTAACCTTCGTTCATTCGAAAAAATTATAAAAAAAAAACCCAAACAATGATTCGCAAAATTTGATGAGGAATAACTTACCGTCTTTAGAATAGGTATAACCGTCTTCGAAAGGAGAGTGAGTGTAGTTACGCTCGTCGCTGTGATTTTTTGGTTACCGGAAACGATACACAGTGTAAAACTGTAGAAAACGGCGAATATGGAGGTGGAAAGTAGCCCTAGATTTTTATAGTTTTTATTTTTTGCTGTGGGCGGTAAAAACTTAATTTCAAGAATTAATTGTTATTTTGGTAGTTTTAGGGCGTTAATCATTAAATTGGAACGACGTGCCCATTAAATGCTCATTATTTTTCGCCAAAAAATCAGGCTAGGAAATCCCCACGCGATGTGTATATTAATTTTTGTACAAATATGCCCTTTCAATGATATTCAGTATTCCTATCAATGATTTCGGATTTCTTTAAATCAAGCACGTTAATTTCCATGATCTACGGTGTAGATTTGGTCTTAGTTCAAACACTTAGAGGGGTTCGGCCATGAACGCACCCCTATATATATATATATATATATATATATATATATATATAATCATACATAGAAGGGATCAAGTAAAAAAAAATCCTCTAGATCTAAAAAAATCAATGGTTGATATGCAATCAAGCAACAACTATAACACAATCAAGCAATGTTTTCACTTGTTGCTCGATTTTATATCAACCATTGATTTATTTAGATCTAACGGATAATATTTATTATTTTTTCTCACATGGGACATTTTCTTACCTGATCCACTCCCTGTATATATATATATATATATATACTTTAAAATGAAAAAAAAATATTTTTGTTGATTCTAGTAAACCTTAACTTTTGGTAAGGAACATATTCTAAATTCCTCTTATTTGATTATTTCTTCAAGTTTGTAAGCAGTTATGTGTCATGTGACGATATCCTTTTTCATATTTGCGTACAAGTTGTACAACATTAAAATTATTAATCATGATAATTGTGGCACAAAACTGCCCATTCTTCTTTTTTTTTTTTATGTAATTTGTTAATAGTTTATTTGTTCTAAATGTTTTAAAAAATATTCAAAAACACAACACAGCATGTTATTCTTTGCATAAATACATTTTGTTGCTGTTTCAATTTTAATTGACGATGATACAATCAATAGTTTTAATAGTCCATTATTATTTTTACAGTTCAAATTATAAGACACAATTCTTATTTATTTTTGGCTGGAAATGATACATTATAAAATAATTAACTATATTATGCCAAACACTGGTTCAGAAATTATATATGTTAAAACAAATATTTCAAATTATTAAAACCAATTCAATTTAAAAAATAAAACTATTAACAGATTACATTAAAAAGAAGAAGAAAAAGAATGTGGTGAAAGCATTTCCTGATGCCGATTCTAGTCTAAAAAGTGTGTGAATGAAGATTGAAGTAAATGACTATTTAAATGGAAAATGGAAAAGCGGAGTGTGTGTAGACTAAAGTAAATGACGATATAAATGGAAAATGGAAAAGCGAAGCGCGACGTTAGAGAAGGGTAAGAAATAAATTTAGGCGTCATTTTCAAGGGAAAACTCAGCCAAATGAACAGTTGTATTCTATCATTTGAATCATTTGCCTCAACGGAACTTTAGTAGTAGTTGTTAGATAAAATTAATTTATTAAATATTTTAGAAGTGATTGAATAAGAATCCACAATATAACAAAAAAAATCTAGAAGTGTATCTATACATACATTCTTTTAAATAAGGTATATCAAATTATAAACTAATATTCTTTAAAAAGGATTAAATCAAATCAATTTTAATAATGGAGAGATTTAAATGAAACAAATAGTCATTTAACAAGAATCCCCTTATATTAAGATAAATGTGGATGCAAACTCTAATATTCATTTGTCAAGTAAATTAAAGCACAAACATGAAGGTTTGATGGACATACCCAAAAAAAAAAAAAGAGAGAAAGTAAAGCAAAAAACATGCAAAGCTGGAAATCACAACACCATGGGCTTCAATTCTACCCCATCTGTCTCACTGCTTCATAAACACTCCTGCAGGCTGCAGTCGAGTGTGCCTAAAAGAGAACAATGAAAGAAGTTATATATTCATAGCAAAACTAAAAAAAATATTGGAAGCCAATACTACTTACCTTCTTTTGATGGTCATCTCGTATCTCAAACACAACCACTCTCCAGCGGCATCCATCATGTTGAAAAATGCACATCTCCATGATTTCTTGAGTACGAAAGAACCAATAAGCCCCCAAAATCCGAAAATAAATCCAAAGCCCATTGATATGCCACATTCTTGCATAAAAGACAGCCTCGAAAATATATCACCCTTTTCTCCACGAGCAATAGTGGTGGTGGGTGGCCTTGGGATATCTTGGGGGCACAATGTGAGTGGTTGGCCGCAGAGTCCGTTGTTTCCAGCATAATTTGATGCATTGAAGCTCTGAAGTTGAGTGCTGGATGGGATTTTGCCGGACAAATTGTTGTTGGACAAATCAAGAATTGATAGGAAATTTAATTGTGCCATGCTTGCAGGTATTTCACCGGAGAGTTGGTTCTTTGATAGATCGAGAACTTCTAGCATTTCCATCTGACCAATATCTGGAATTATATTCCCTCTCAAACTATTTCCTGATAGGTTCAATGATCTCAGTCGCCTCATATTGGAAAGTGATTTAGGAATGTTTCCTGTCAATCTATTGCTTGAAAAGTCAATGAGTCCGAGAAGGAAGAGATTATCTCTGTATTCAGATTCTTGTCCTTTCCATCCAATTGATGTATATTGGCCGTGGAATCTATAATATATATTCGGGACTTGTGAATTGTAATAAAATGTGTAGATAGGTTCCCTAAAATAACTACCTGAGAAGGCAATCTTGTCAGCAAGTGCAATGAAATTGTTGAAGCAGTCGGGTATTTCTCCAGAAAAATTATTCATGTGGATATCTAGAACTTGAATGGCAGTAAGATTGCATATGACATGAGGAATACTCCCATGTAATCTATTCCTTCCGATGTTCAATAGTAGCAAATAATCAATTTCTCCAATCCAATCAGGGATCTCTCCTGTCAAGTCATTTCCTCCAACATCAATGAACCTCAGTTCTTGAGAAAATCTCAAAGTGGAAGGCAACTCCCCAGATAAATTATTATCACGCAGCTGCAATGATATAAGATTACATAAAGAGACGAGGGAGTGAGGAATTTCATTCGTAAACCTGTTATTGGCCAATCCAAGATCTCTTAAATTTGGAATGTTATTCCAGCAGTTGGGAAGCTCTCCCGACAATTGATTATTGGAGAGGTCAAGGAACCAAAGCTTGTCATGACGAATTTCGCAAAAAGATGAAATTGAACCAAAGAACATATTTTGATTCAACTGGATAGTTTTAATGAGGGGATGAAATAATGGAATAAGACCTGAGAATTTATTGTCACTAACATCTATAGTGTGGAGAGCAATGGATGAGAGATCTGGAATGGTGCCAGTGATTTTATTGTGAGAGAGACACAGGTATTGCAGTGAAGGAGAAAAACTCCACAACCACATGGGCATTTCATCAACTATACTCGCACTAGAAAGATCAAGGAGAGACAAATTGGTCTGAGTACGAATCCATTTGGGGAAAGAAGGGCCCACATTGCAACCTGCTAACATCATCTTTTCCAGTTGAAACGGAGGAATCCAATTTGAGGAAATATTCAACTTCAATGAATTGTTACGTAAATCAAGTGTCTTTAAGTTGTGAAGCTTGATGAAGTGGGATTCAGACACATTGCCTTCCAAATTAATATTATTGGATACCTCTAAAATACGAAGCTTGGCGAGTTGGCCAACACTTAGAGGCAGAGTACCAGTCAGATTATTCATACCAAGGTACAGTTCAGTGAGTGCAGAAAATGGTGTGAGGTCAGGCACTGAGCCAGTGAGTTGATTACCAGCCAAATCCAGAATCTCGAGCGACCCCAATATTCCTCTGGAAGATATATTTCTAACTAACGCATCAAGTTGTCCGCTTAACCCATTATAACAAAGAACTAAGACTCGCAAATAAGTGAGATTGCTCAAAGATTTTGGAATTTCATCAACTTGGAGCTTGTTGTTAGAAACATCAAGAAACTCAAGGTTAAGAAATCTTTCAAATACATCTGGAATGGAATCACTTAATTTATTTAGTGCCAGATTTATTTGAACGAGACTCGAACTTACATTTGATAACCAATAGAACGCAGATGACGTGAGGTAATTGTATGATAGATCAACGATGGAAAGCGATGCGGAAGAAGAATTAAGAAAGAGACCTGCAGAAAGGCTGTCATCACTGAGGTTACAGTAATACAAGTGCAATTCTTTCAAGGATCGGAGGTGGGGAATCTGGTGAAGCGAGTTGGCATGATTGAAGTGGAAGGAACCACTCAAATCAAGATAAGACAACAAAGAGAGACTGGAGAGCCAGTTGAGATTATCGGAGCTAAAAGAGTTACCGGAGAGATCAAGAGTGCGGAGGTTGGTGAGATTTCCTAGCTGAGGAGGAACAGTACCGGAGAAGCCAGAACGTTGGAGATAGAGGTGTTGTAATTGTTTCATGGAACCAATGAATTCTGGGATTGGAAGGCCTCCAAAATCATTGTAACTCAGATCAAGATAAGTTAAATGATGCAAATCAAGCAAGGAGGGAGCAACCTTACCTCTCAGTCTTCCATAATAATAATTATAATCAGCAACATCAAGTCGGAGACTGATGACATTGCCGGTGGTGTTGCTGCACACAACACCATACCAGTGGCAGCATTCGTCACCTCTCCACGACGACAGAATACCAAACTCATCAATGAGGCCATTCTTGAAGCTTAAAAGAGCTTCTCTCTCCCTCGCTTTGCATCTCACTTCCACATCTCCCCAAACCACCCCACACAACAGAAGAACAACAGCAAATCTCTTCACTATTCCTATATCAGAAAGCATGATTCTTTTTTTTTTTTCTCAAATAGATGTACGTATGAAAGTGTGGTGTATGGTGTTTGTGATACTTGTAATTAGTCTGAAGTTGATGGATATAAATAGCCATTCCCATTGCTTCCACGACCCGCAAGTCAACTTGAAAATCAAACCATGAAAGTGAAGTTTGTACCCGTTTTCTCTAAAAATAAATGCCCGAAAGAAAAAGCGTGTGGAATTTGTAGTAAAGAAAAATGATGTGGTTCAGGTCCGAATTAAATGACAAAAGGACAAAATTCTAAAACGACAAATTTGACTAAACTAATTTAACATATAACAAGCCTTATGTATACATTAAAAAAAATTTTATTGTATCTATTAACAAAACTTTTTATTAAATTTGTAATTATAACAAACTTTCTAAATTTTAATCACTACAAAAAAAATGGCGATTTGTGACCAAAAAAATCGGTTGCAAATCCGTCGCAAATTGCTGTTTTGCCACCGATTTTTGCCGTCGCAAAAAAATGTTGGTTGCTAAAAAATTGGCGATGAAAAATTGAGACAGGTCGATATATTTTGTGACGGATTTGCGAACGAATTTTCCGTCGCTAAATTTTGTGACCAAAAAATCGATTGCAAATCCGCAAATTGTTGTTTTGCGACTGATTTTGGCCGTCGCAAAAACCTTGATCACTAAAAAATTGGAAATGGAAAATTGAGACAGGTCGATAAATTTTACGACGGATTTGCGACCGAATTTTCCGTCGCTAAATTTTGCGAACAAAAATTCCGTCGCAAATTCTTCGCAAATTTATTTCCTTCAAAAAAATAAAATTTGAGTTTTCTATGAACCGGTTCTTTGACCGGTTCAAACGTCTTGAACCAGGTCGGTCCAACCAATAAATTTTATGACCCTGCGCCGTTGGGGATTCGAAATCGAGGCCTCTTGCGCGCATGCTGGGCGCGCTACCACTAAACAAAATACTACTATCAATCTTTATACATTTTAAAAAATATACATATTAAAAAAAGAAAAAAAATTAGCGACGGAAAATTCGGTCGCAAATCCATCGCAAAATTTAAAAATTCATTATGTCGCTAAATAGCGACCCATTTTCGTTCCGTCGCAAATTTAAGAATTTCTTCTAGTGAATATTTAACAAAGTTTTCTAAAAGTTTGCAATTATAACACATCGTTTAAAAAGTAAAATTACAAATAATATTTAATTTCTTTATTTTCATTTATATTTTTTTATTTCCTCCAACTTTCACCAAAATAATAACTCAAAATTTCACCCAATTTTCATAAATTAGGGGCCAAATGAGGCGTGATCGATATTTGTATTCTTAATCATATTCATAGAATTGTTCTCAAATAAAATAAGAAACTAAAAGGGAACTATTACTTTGAGATTAAAGTAATTATATATGAACAAACCAAATATCAAAGTCATCCTTTCCTTCCTCGAAAGCAGTCGTGCTCTTGAACGAGAGTTTTTTTTTTAATATATGTTTTGGAGTTTTGATGATTGGGTGAGAATATGAGATATTATTTTTTATGTGAGGTAAGTGTTTTTGGGGGGAAAATTTTTATGAAAAGGGATTTTGCTTTTTAGTATATATAGATATAGATGTTGTAATGAATCCCGAACTAAAACTTGTTTTCTGGTAATTAATAATGAGTTTGCAATTAGATTAAAATCCGTTTATAATTTTATATTTAAATGCAAATGCAAAAAAGATAACTTTTATTTATACTACTGAGTGAAATGAAGTATATATATATTATAAGCATTAAAAATCCTACAACATTAAATTATTAATCATGATAATTGTGCCTAGAAAGTGTGCGAAGACTGAAGTAAACGACGATTTAAATGGAAAATGGAAAAGTATTTTCACTACTGCTCATTTAAAAAAACGACACATCGTGTTATTCGTTGCATAAAACATTTTGTTGCTGTTTCAATTTCTGTTTTTTTTATATGATGATTCATTTTTTTTATTATTAATAGTTTTAATGTTTTATTACTCCCTCCGTCCCAAACCAATAGGTACTTTTTATTTCGGCACATGAATTTCGGAGCTAGTGTTTAGTAGCTAAATGTGATCGTTAATAAAATTGGCAATCATTATTAGCTTGTTTAAGTCTTACAGAATTTAATTACGATTTCTAATTTTATTACCGACCACATTTAGTTACTAAACACTAGCTCCGAAATTCATGTGCCGAAATGAAAAGTACCTATTGGTTTGGGACGGAGGGAGTATTATTTTACAGTTCAAATTATAAGAACGTTTTTTTTTTTTTTTTGCCTTGAAAATGATATATTATAAACTAATTAACTATAGTTATGCGAAACACTAATTCAGAAATTATGTGAAAAAAGAATATTTCAAATTATCAAAAACATTTCAATTTAAATACTAAAACTATTAACAAATTATATTAAAAATTAAAAAGAAAAATGTGGTGAAACTGCCCCTTTAGTCCAAGAAGTGGGTGTGAAGTGAAGACTGAAGTACTTAAGCTAAATGGAAAATGGAAAGGCGGGGCGCGACGTTAGAGGAGGGAAGAAATAATTTTAGACGTCAATTTCAAGGGAAAATAACAACGAAATTTCTAAACATAGAAAAGATTACGAGGAATCATCATAATCATTGGAGTAGATTTGAATCAGTTGGTTGAAGGGTGATAATTCTCATTTAACCTGTTTGATGTTTTGCCTCAACGAAATAAAAATACACAACTACTAATTGTAAGATAAAAACCTTTTAAATCTAAAACACTCATTTTAACTGTAGTTGCTAAATAAAATTAATTAATTATATATTTTACAAGTGATTGAATAAGAATTCACGATATAACAAAAAAAAAATCTAGAATTATAAAATATCTATGCATTCTTTTAATTGAGGTATAATAAAAGTTTCAAATATATAGAAACGAATATTCATTAAATTCAAAAGATTAAATCATGTCAATTTTAATAATCTACATGTTTAACTAAGTGTTGGGCATAGATTAGTGTTGATGCAAACTCAAATATTCATTTCTGAAATAAAATAAATTAAGCACACATATGAAGGTTTGATGGACATACAATAAATAAAACAAAGTAATTAAAGCAAAAAAGCATGCCCTATCTGTTGTTGTAAGGAGTCCTAATCGCAGTGTTTATACAAAGCTGGAAGCTCCAATCTCAATCACAACACCATCTGTCTCACTGCTTCATACACACTCCTGCAGTCAAGAGTGAGTAATAGAGATCTATGAAATAAGTTATATGATGTCTTACCAAATTACGTATTTACGATTTATAGCAAAACAAAAACAAATATTGGAAGTCAATACTAATTACCTTTATTTCATGTTCGTCTCACACATTAGTACAACCTCTCTGCAGCAGCATCCATCATGTTGAAAAATGCACATCTCCAAGATTTCTTGAGTATGAGAGAACCAATAAGCCCCCAAAATCCGAATATAAAACCAAAGCCCATTGATATACCACATTCTTCCATAAAAGACAGCCTCGAAAACACATCACCCTTTTCTCCACCAGCAATAGTGGTGGTGGGTGGCCTTGGGATATCTTCGGGGCACAATGTGAGAGGTTGGCCGCAGAGTCCGTTGTTTCCAGTATAACTTGATGCATTGAAGCTCTGAAGTTGAGTGCTGGATGGAATCTTGCCCAACAAGTTGTTGTTGGATAAATCAAGAAATGACAGGTAATGTAATTGTGCCATGCTTGTAGGTAATTCACCGGAGAATTGATTCTTTGATAGGTCGAGAGCTTCAAGCATTTCCATCTGACCAATATCTGGAATTATATTTCCTGTCAAACTATTTCTTGAGAGGTTCAAGGATCTTAGTCCCCTCATATAGGAAAATGATTCAGGAATGTTTCCTGTCAATCTATTGCTTGAAAAATCAATGAGTCCAAGAAGGTAGAGATTCTTGGTATATTCTGATTCTTGTCCTTTCCATCCAACTAATGAATATTCAATGAAGTCTGTGTATAAGGGTTTTGTGATTTCAGTGGTGAACTTTTGCGACCCATATATAAAAGCAAAAACATATGGAGTTTTGGAGGTATTCTTTAGAGCCAACATAGTGAAATTATTGAAGCAATCGGGTATTCTCCCAGATAAGTTATTCATGTGGATATCCAGAATTTGAATAAGAGTAAGATTGCATATCCCAGGATTAATACTACCATGCAACCTATTGCTTCCAAGGTTTAAGATTTTCAGTTTATTGATTTCTCCAATCCAACCAGGGATCTCTCCGGTTAACTCGTTTCCTCCAACATCAACAAATACCAATTCTTGACAAAATCTCAAAGTGGAAGGCAACTCCCCAGATAAATTGTTATCACGCAGCTGCAATGTTCTAAGATAACGTAAAGAGCCGAGAGAGTGAGGAATTTTATTCGAAAAACTATTATTGCCCAATTCAAGAATGAATAAGTTTGGCATCTTCTCCAAGCAGTTGGGAAGCTCTCCCGAAAATTGATTATTGGAGAGGCCGAGGATTAAAAGTCTATCATGGCGAATTTCGCAAATAGATGAGATTGAACCGAACAACATATTTCGGCTCAATTGGAGATTGGCAGTAATGGGGTGAAATAATGGAATAGGTCCGGAAAACTTATTGTGACTAGCATCTATTGAGAGGAGGGAGATGGACGAGAGATCTGGAATGGTACCACTGATTTCATTGTAAGAGAGAAATAAATATTCTAACAAAGGAAACGAAGTCCACAACCACATTGGAACTTCATCTTCTATACCGGCTCTAGAGAGATTAAGGATTAACAAATTAGTCTGATTTTGAATCCATTTGGGAAAAGAAGGGCCCACATTGCAGCCTGCTAAGAAAATATGTTCTAATTGAAATGGAGGACTCCAATCTGGGGCAATATTCAACTTCAATGAACTGTAAGATAGATCCAGTGTATTTAAGTTGTGAAGATTGCTGAAGTGGGATTCAGTTATACTGCCTTCCAAATTATTATGAGATACCTCTAAAATACGAAGCTTGGCGAGTTTGCCAAGACTCGTAGGCATAGGCCCTGTAAGTTTGTTCATACTAAGGTACAGTTCGGTCAGTGCAGAAAATGGTGTGAGCTCTGGCACTGAGCCAGTGAATTGATTATGAGCCAAGTCCAGAATTTCAAGTGACCCCAATATTCCTCTGGAAGATATATTTCCCACCAACTCCTCGAGTTGTCCACTTAACTCATTAGCTCGCAAATGGGTGAGATTGCCCAACGATTTTGGAATCTCACCTTCGAGCATGTTAGAGGAAACATCAAGAAACTCGAGATGAATGAATCTTGCAAACACATCTGGAATACCACCCCTTAATTCGTTACTTGACAAACCTATATTAACAAGACTCGAACTTACATTTGATAACCAATTGAATGCGGAAAAAGTGAGGTAATTTCCTGACAGATCAAGGGTAGAAAGAGACGTGGTGGAAGAATTAACTATGAGACTTGCAGAAAGGTTATCATCAGAGATGTTGCAGGATCTCAAGTGCAATTCTTTCAGAGAATGAAGGTTGAGAATCTGCTGAAGCCAGTTGATATGGTTTAATTGGAAGAAATTACTCAAATCAAGATAAGACAACAAAGAGAGAGTGGAGAGCCAATCCAGATTTTTGAAGCTCAAAGAGTTACCGGAGAGATCAAGAGTGCGTAGGTTGGTAAGGTTTCCGAGCTGAGGAGGAACTATCCCGGAGAATCCAGAATGTCCGAGATAGAGGTGTTGTAATTGTTTCATGGAACCCATGAATTCTGGGACTGGAAGGCCTCTAAAACTATTGTAACTCAGATCCACATAAGTTAAATGAAGCAACTCAATCAAGGAAGAACTAACCTTACCTCCCAGTCCACTATAAGCAAGTCGGAGGCTGTTAACATTGCCGGTGGTGTTGCTACACACAACACCATACCAGTTGCAGCACTCCTCACTTGTCCATGATGACAGCAAACCAAACTCATCAATGAGGCCATTCTTGAAGCTTACAAGTGCTTCTCTCTCCCTCACTTTGCATCTCACTTCCACATCTCCCCAAGCCACCCCACATAACACAACAACAACAACAACAGCAAATCTCTTCACTATTCTTATATCAGAAATCATGCTTCTTTTTTTTCTTAAATAGATGTATGTATGAAAGTGTGGTGTATGTTGGTGTGATACTCCCAAGTCTGAAGTTCCAGGATACAAATAGCCCAAATCTCTTCATTGCTTCGACGACCCTCAAGTCAACTTGAAAATCGATCTCTGATACTACTGAAAGTGAAGTTTGTAGACATTTTCTCTAGAATTAAATGTTGGAAAGAAAAACTTGTGTGGAATTTATAGCAAACAAAAATGATGGTTTAGCTAGCTAGGTCCAAATTAAATGACAAGAGGACAAAATAGTAAAATGCAATTTGACTGAATCATAATCACAAATCTGACTGAAAATCATTAATAAGTTTGACTTATTTACTATAATAGTCTTTAGTTATATTTCATAACACAAATATCAAACTTAAACAGAAATCATGTATTTCAAGTTTTTATTATATTCATTGTCTATTGGAATTAAATTGTGAATGGTATACTGAGTTTCGGCAGTGAATCAAATAAAAAAGATAAAACGAGGAACGAAGCGTTGCCACAAAAAATATATATGGAAAAACTTGAAGAGTATAGACAAACGAGTGAATTGTAATCTAGCCAAACATTAATAGTCAAGAAGAAATGATACTTGGTGATAATTGAAACTTTGACTAAGTCATCATCACTTAAATATAGAAAATTAAGAGATTATTATGATGATAGCTAGGTTGAAGAAGTTTTTGAGTTACTTAAATGATGAAATAAACTCTTGGGATATATACTTAAAACCTTGATTCTTTTGTGGCTATATTGTCATGGAGGAAATTATTGACTAAAAAAAGAATGATGTTTTAAAGAACACCGCAACCCTAAATTACAATTTCAAAAACCAAAAAGTATAGCTTCCAATAATGAAATTGGTAATTTATAATATATTAAAAAATATTCTAGGTCTTTCTTTCTTTTTTTTTAAGGCAGTTTAACTATGAAATTATTGAAGACATGTATTATATATGTTTCAAAAGCTAAAAAAATTAGTAAAGGTGTTGATATTTTTGTAGTTTTGCATATTTAACACAAAACTATGAAAAATGTAACCTGAAATTTTAGAATAATAACTTTTAAAATGAAAAACAACAAGTTAAATATTCAATTAACAAAATCATAATAAGATGATGCACGCAAGTTGGAGAAATGAATATGATATTATTAGGGACTGGAGCCACTTGTCACAGACAAAAAGGTAATCAATAATTTATAGAAGACAAAAAAAATAATAGAAGAATCAAAGAAAACTTGTGTGGACGAGAGAAAACTATTAACAAATTACATTAAAAAAAAAAGTGAACGAAAACTTAAATGGAAAATGGAAAGGAAATGAGACGTTAGAGAAGGGCAAGAAATAATTTTACAAGGGAAAACACAACGTAATGAAGAGCTAGTTGTAGCTTTGAATCAGCTGAGGGATGATAATCAGACATTAAATAATTCGAGGTTTTGACTAAAAAATTATCCGTTTAACTTGTTTGATGCTTTGCCTCAACGAAGTTTTAATACTAGTTGTTACATAAAATTAATATATTAAGTATTAGTATAGAAGTGATTGAATAAGAATCCGCAATATAACACAAAAAAAATCTAGAATTATAAAATATTTATACATTCTTTTAATTAAGGTCTAGATATAAATTAAAGCACACATATGAAGGTTGATGCACATACAAATACAATATATAGAACAAAGTAAAAAGCAGGCCCCATCTGTAGGGATTCCTAATCGTAGTGTTTATATGCTCCAATCTCAAGATCACAACACCCTGGGCTTCAATTCTACCCCATCTGTCTCACTGCTTCATCCACACTCCTGCAGGCTGCAGTCGAATGTGCGAAATAGAGAACTATGAAAATTACATATTTTTAGCAAAACTATAAAAAAATATTGGAAGCCAGTACTACTTGCCTCATTCGTTTCATGTTCATCTCGTATCTCAAACACAGCCATTCTCCAGCAGCATCCATCATTTTGAAAAATGCATATCTCCATGATTTCTTGAGTATGAAAGAACCGATAAGCCCCCAAAATCCAAAAATAAAACCAAAGGCCATTGATATGCCGCATTCTTGCATAAAAGACAGCCTCCAAAATACGTCACCCTTTTCTCCACGAGAAATAGTGGTAGTGGGTGGCCTCTGGCTATCTTCGGGGCACAACATAAGGGGTTTGCCGCAGAGTCCGTTGTTTCCAGCATAACTTGATGCATTGAAGCTCTGGAGTTGAGTGCTGGATGGAATTTCACCCGATAAATTGTTGTTGGACAAATCAAGAAATGCTAGGTAATGTAATTGAGCCATGCTTTCGGGTATTTTACCAGATAGTTGGTTGTTTGATAGGTCGAGAACTTCCAGATTTTCCATTTGACCAATATCTGGAATTATATTCCCTGTCAAAATATTTCCAGATAGGTTCAATGATCTCAGTCCCCTCATATTGGAAAATGTTTGGGGAATGTTTCCTGTCAATCTATTGCTTGAAAAGTCAATGAGTCCAAGAAGGAAGAGATTGTTTGTGTATTCTGATTCTTGTCCTTTCCATCCAACCAATGTATATTCGTCGTGGAATCGATAATATTGATGTGGGAGTTGTACATTGTATTCAAATGGGAAGATATATTCTCGAAAAGAAATACGTGATAAGGCATTCTTGAAGCAATCCGGTATTTTTCCAGAAAAATTATTCATATGGATATCCAGAATTCGAATAGAACTAAGATTGCATATGCCAAGAGGAATACTCCCATGTAATCTATTCCTTCCTAACTTCAACACTCGCAATTTATGAATTTCTCCAATCCAATCAGGGATCTCTCCTCTTAACTCGTTTTCCAGTTGAAATGGAGGAATCCAATTTGAGGGAATATCCAACTTCAATGAAGTGAAAGATAAATCCAGTGTGTTTAAGTTGTGAAGCTTGATGAAGTGGGATTCAGACACACTACCACTAGATAGATTATTATTTGATACCTCTAAAACACGAAGCTTGGCGAGTTTGCCAACACTTAGAGGCAGAGTACCAGTAAGTTTATTCCACCCCAGGTACAGTTCTGTGAGTGCAGAAAATGGTGTGAGGTCTGGGACTGAGCCAGTGAGTTGATTATTAGCCAAGTTCAGAATTTCGAGCGATGCCAATATTCCTCTGGAAGATAGATTTCCGACGAACTCATCGAGTGATCCTCTCAACTTGTTATCATACACAGCTAAGCTTCGCAAATGAGTGAGATCGCTCAAAGATTTTGGAATTTCATCAACTTGGAGCATGTTAAAAGAAACATCAAGAAACTCAAGATGAATATATTTTTCAGATACATCTGGAATAGGACCACTCAATTCATTTGAGGACAAATCTATTTCAACTAGACTCGAACTAACATTTGATAACCAATTGAACGCGGAAGAAGTGAGGAGATTCAATGATAGATCAAGGATAGAAAGAGATGCGGAAGACGAAGAATTAACAAAGAGACCTGCAGAAAGGCTGTCATCCGTGATTAGACAGTCTCGCAGGTGCAACTCTTTCAAGGATCGGAGGTGCGGAATCTGCTGAAGCAAGCTGGTATGATTTAATTCATATGCAACACTCAAATCGAGATAAGACAACAAAGCGAGACTCGAGAGCCAATTGAGATTTTTGGAGCTCCAAAACATGTTATGGGAGAGATCAAGAGTGAGTAGGTCTGTAAGATTTCCTAGATAAGGAGGAACAGTACCGAAGAAGCCAGAATGTCGGAGATAGAGGTGTTGTAATTGTTTCATGGAACCAATGAATTCTGGGAATGGATAGCCTCCAAAATCATTGTAACTTAGATCCAGATTACTTAAATAATGCAAATAAAGCAAGGAGGGACTAATCTTACCTTTGAGTCCTCCACAATCATTATACTCATTATAATTATAGTTATAATAATGAGAACTATCTGCCAATTGGAGGCTGATAACGTAGTCGGTGGTGTTGCTACACACAACACCATACCAGTTGCAGCATTCCTCACCTCTCCACGACGACAGAATACCAGCCTCATCAATGAGGCCATTCTTGAAGCTTAGAAGAACTTCTCTCTCCCTCACTTTGCATCTCACTTCCACATCTCCCCAAACTACCCCACATAACACAAGAACAAAAGCAAATCTCTTCACTATTCCTATATCAGAAAGCATCATTCTTTTTTTTATTTCTCAAAATGATGTTTGTATGAAAGTGTGGTGTATGGTGTTTGTGATACTCCTCTGAAGTTGAAGGATACAAATAGCCCAAACCAAGGCATTCCCATTGCTTCGACAACTCGCATGTCAATTTGAAAAGGCCTTGCCTATAATCAAGAGGTCATGGTTTTGAATTGATGTAAAAAAAATTAATAATAAAAAAGGAAAAAAAACTCCAAAAGTGACGTGCGACTAATTTACAATCTCTTAAAATCTATATAAAAAAAAAGCTTCAAGATAATTCTCGATCATTTTGTGCAGAAACTTTTCTCATTAATGAATGACCAAAGAAACAAACTTTTCTCGAGGGTGTGTCCCCATTCTTAACAAATTACATTATTTTCTTATTTTCTAATAACCGTACGTAATTGCAAATTTTAACGCAAATTTTTACTACTTTTGCAATTATAACATACAATTTTTTTTCCCAAAAAACCTTCAATTAAAAATTAATTCTTAGCAATTAAATTATTTTTATATTTCTCATAAGGGGTAATTCAGTATATATAAATTTTAACATAACTTTTCATTATTTTTATCGTTTCATTATTTTTATAAACTCTTCGAATATATACCTAAAACCTTGATTCTTTTGTGGCTATATTATCATAAAGGATATCATTAACTAAAAAAAGAATGATGTTCTAATAAACACCTGAATCCTAAATTACAATTTCCAATTCCAAAATGTATAGCTTTCAATAATGAGAATTGTAATTTCTAATATTAGAAAATATACGACTTTTTTTTTTCTTAAAAAATAAAGCAATTTAACTATGAAATTATCTGATTTTAAAAGTATAATTTATAATACTGAAAAATATAATTTCTTATGCAATAAAATAAAACTTCAAAAGTAATACTTTTAGTGAAGAAATATATTATATATGTTTCAAATGCTAAAAACTAAGTAAAGGTGGTGATATTTTTGTAGTTTTGCATATTTAACACAAAAATATGAAAAATGTGACCTCAAATCTTTTAAAAAGATTAACTTTTAATTATGAAAACCAACAAGTTATATATTCAATTAACAAAATCATAATAAGTTAATTTTGCCGGCAAGTTAGAGAAATGAATATGATTTTATTTAAATTCTATTTTCAAGGACTGGAGCCACATGTCACGGACAAAAAGGTAATCAATAATTTATAGAAGACAAAAAAAAAATAATAATAATAATAGAAGAATCAAAGAAAACTTGTGTGGACGAGAGAAAACTATTTTGAAAGTAAACGAATATTTAAATGAAAAGTGAATTTCGATGTTAGAGAAGGGCAAGAAAGAAATAAGATTTTCCACAAATATTTTTACTTATAAATGCCTCACGGTAAAAGATAATCTTACAATGAACTATAAATTTGTAGTCAACAAAATACAAATTAGAAAAGTTTGTTTCAGGTTCAATTCATTTGAAGAAATAATCAAATAGAAATTTTTGACATTAGTGTGATTTTGTTTTCCACAAATTTATTTTTGGCATCTCCCAAAAAATCTCACACTCATGGTGTTAATTATGGACAATTATACAAAGAATTTTTCCTTTCTTTCTCCGATGTGGGATAAGTTGAGTTTCCTACCCAAAAGAGATTTATGTATAATAAGCTTGTATTTTACTTACTTATCTATTACTCTTTAGGATTGTCTTCTTTATATTTATTATTATATTTGATGTTATTTATTTGCATAAGAGAGTCTAGGTATGTGTTATGCTCTTTGCATAAAAACATTTTGTTGCTGTTTCAATTTTTATTTTTCATTTTATTGATTTTATTTGATGATTCATTTTTTATATAATTAAAAATTGTTATATTTTATTATGATTTTACAGTTCAATTTATAAGACACAATTCTTATTTTATTTTTGGTTGGAAAATGATAAATTATAAAATAATTGACTGTTGTTATGGGGAACACTAATTCATAAATCATTTTAAAACAAAAATTCCAAATCATCAAAAAGATTTTAAATTAAAAAGTAAAACTATTAACAATTACATAAAAAAAAAAAATTACTTTAATAAAAGAAGATATGTATGGTGAAACGGCTTATTCCTTTTGTGACAAAAAGTTTGTGAAGACTGAAGTAAACGACGATTTAAATGGAAAATGGAAAAAGCGAAGTGCGACGTAATAGACGGGCAAGAAATAATTTTACAAGGGAAAACACAACTTATTCTATAATCTCAACTTTCTACGAAACTTCTAAACATAGAAAAGATTCTGAGGAATCACAGGAGTAGATTTGAATCAGCTGAAGGATGATAATCAGTAGGGATTCCTAATCATGCACACTCCTGCAAGCTGCAATTGAGTGTGTAACACAGAACTATGAAATAAGTTATATGATGCCGTTGCAAATTATATATTTTTTAGCAAAACTTAAAAAAATAAAATAAAATAAAAATTGGAAGCCAATACTACTTACCTTTGTTTCATGTTCATCTCGTATCTCAAACATAACCACTCTCCAGCACCATCCATCATGTTGAAAAATGCATATCTCCATGATTTCTTGAGCATGAAAGAACCAATAAGCCCCCAAAATCCGAATATAAAGCCAAAGGCCATTGATATGCTAAATTCTTGCATAAAAGAGAGCCTCGAAAATACATCACCCTTTTGTCCGCGAGCGATAGTGGTGGTGGGTGGCCTTTGGATATCTTGGGGGCACAATGTGAGAGGATGACCGCAAAGTCCGTTGTTTCCAGCATAACTTGATGCATTGAAGCTCTGGAGTTGAGTGCTGGATGGGATTATTCCCCACAAATTGTTGTTGGATAAATCAAGAAATGACAAGAAATGTAATTGTGCCATGCTTGCAGGTATTTCACCAGAGAGTTGGTTTTTTGATAGGTCTAGAACTTCCAATATTTCCATCTGACCAATATCTGGAATTATATTGCCTGTCAAAATATTTCTTGATAGGTTCAACGAAAGTAGTCCCCCCAAATCGGAAAATGATTGGGGAATGTTTCCTGTCAATCTATTGCTTGAAAAGTCGAAGAGTCTGAGAAGGAAGAGATTGTTTTTGTACTCTGATTCTTGTCCTTTCCATCCAATTGATGTGTATTCACCGTGGAATATTACAAAACTATTGGGCAGCTGTGGATTATAATAAAAAAGGTAGCTATCTTCCCTAAAATGAACACTTGACATGGGGTCCTTCTCATTCAATACGGATGACTCGAAGCAATCGGGTATTCTCCCAGACAAGTTATTCATATGAATGTCCAGAATTCGAAGAAGATCAAGCTTGCATATGCCAGGAGGAATACTCCCATGTAATCTATTGTTACCAAGGTTCAACAGTATCAGATCATGCATTTCTCCAATCCAAGTGGGGATCTCTTCTGTTAACTTGTTTCCTCTAATATCAAAAAATCGCAACTTTTGGCAAAATCGCAAAGTGGAAGGCAAGCCCCCAGATAAACTGTTTTCATGCAGCTGCAATGAAAGAAGATTACCTAAAGAGCCTAGAGAGTGAGGAATTTTATTCGAAAAATTGTTCTTGGCCAGTTCAAGAGACACTAAATTTGGCATCTTCTCCCAGCAGGAGGCAACTGATTACTGGAGATGCCAAGGATTAAAAGTCGGTCATGGCGAGTTCTGCAAATAGAAGAAATAGGACCAAAAAACATATTTCGACTGAATTGGAGACTTTGAGTATTGGGATGAAATAATGGAATAAGGCCTGAAAATTTATTGTCACTAACATCTATATCCTCGAGGGGAATGGATGACAGATCTGGAATAGTGCCCGTGATTTGATTGTGGGAGAGAAACAAACCCTGCAGTGAAGGAGAAAAACTCCACAACCACATGGGCACTTCATCTACTATACTCGCACTAGAGAGATCAAGGAAAGACAAATTGGTCTGAGTTCGAATCCATTTTGGAAAAGAAGGGCCCACATTGCAGCCTGCTAACACCATGTTTTCCAGTCGAAATGGAGGAATCCAATCTGGAGAAATATTCAACTTCAATGAACTGTTAGATAAATCCAGCGTCTTTAAGTTGTGGAGTTTGATGAAGTGGGATTCAATCAATCTGCCTTCCAACTTATTATAAGATACCTCTAAAATACGAAGATTGGCGAGATGGCCAACACTCAGAGGCAGAGTACCAGTGAGTTTGTTGCTGCCAAGGTACACTTCTGTGAGTGTAGAAAATGGTGTGAGGTCAGGCACTGAGCCAGTGAGTTGATTATCAGCCAAGTCTAGAATCTCGAGTGATGCCAATATTCCTACGGGACATATATTTTCGAAGAACTCATCAAGTTGTCCACTCAACTTATTATCATACAGAACTAAGACTCGCAAATGAGTGAGATTGCCCAAGGATTTTGGAATCTTACCTTGGAGCATGTTGTAGGAAACATCAAGAAACTCAAGATTGATAAATCTTTCAAAGGCATCTGGAATCCCACCACTTAATTCATTTTCTGACAGGCTTATTTTCACAAGACTCGAACTTACATTTGATAACCAATTGAATGTGGAAGAAGTGAGGAGATTTCGTGACAGATCAAGCACAAAAAGAGATGTGGAAGAAGAATTAACAGAGAGACCTGCAGAAAGGTTATGATCAGTGATGGTACAGGATTTCAAGTGCAATTCTTTCAGAGAAGGAAGGCTCAGAATCTGCTGAAGCGAGCTGGTAGGATTTAAGAGGAAGAAAGTACTCAAATCAAGATAAGATAACAAAGAGAGACTGGAGAGCCAATTGAGATTTGAGGAGCTCAAGAAGTTATAGGAGAGATCAAGCTTTCGAAGGTTGGTAAGATTTCCTAACTGAGGAGGGACAGTACCGGAGAAGCTAGAATAATGGAGATAGAGGTATTGTAAATGTTTCATGGAACCCATGAATTCTGGGATTGGATTACCTCTAAAATCATTGTAACTCAGATCCAGATAAGTTAAATGATGCAAATCAAGCAAGGAGGGACTAATATCACCTCTCAGTCCGCTATAATAATTATGAGCACGAAGTTGGAGGCTGATGATGTAGCCGGTGGTGTTGCTACACGCAACACCACACCAGTTGCAGCATTCCTCACCTCTCCACGACGACAGAATACCATGCTTGTCAATGAGGCCATTCTTGAAGCTTAGAAGGGCTTCCCTCTCCCTCCCTATGCATCTCACTTCCACAACTCCCCCAACCAACTCACACAACAGAAAAAAAATAACAAAAAATTTCATCACTATCCCAATATTAGAAATCGTGCTCTCTTTTTTCTTTTTGTCAAATAGATATATGAAATTGTGGTGTAAGGTGCTGTGATCATACTCGTAAGTCTCAAGTTGATGGATTTATATAGCCCAATTAATTAGGCACGTTCATTGCTTCGACGACCCGCAAGTTTTTTCCCTAATTCATAAATCATGTTAAAACTAAAATTCCAAATCATCAAAAAGATTTCAAATTAAAAAGTAAAACTATTAACAATTACATAAAAAAAAATAGTTACTATGATAAAAGAAGATATGTATGGTGAAACGGCTTATTCCTTTTGTGACAAAAAGTTTGTGAAGACTGAAGTAAACGACGATTTAAATGGAAAATGGAAAAAGCGAAGTGCGACGTAATAGACGGGCAAGAAATAATTTTACAAGGGAAAACACAACGTATTCTATAATCTCAACTTTCTACGAAACTTGTAAACATAGAAAAGATTCTGAGGAATCACAGGAGTAGATTTGAATCAGCTAAAGGATGATAATCAGACATTAAATTCTTGACTAAAAAATTATCCACTTAACTTGTTTGATGTTTTGCCTCAAAGAAATTTTAATAAAAGCTGTTACATAAAATTAATGTATAAAATTGTTTAAAATTGATTGAATAAGAATCCACAATAAAAAATAAAAAAATCTAGAATTATAAAATATCTATACATTCTTTTACATATGGTATATCAAATTAAATCAAGTCAATTTTGATAATTGAGAGATTTAAGTGAACATTAAGATAAGTGTTGGGGCATAGATTAGTGTTGATCCAAACTCAAATATTCATTTGTGAAGTAAATTAAAGCACACATATGAAGGTATGTTGGACATACAAATACAATATATAATACTCCCTCCGTCCCGGATGAATTGTCCCGGGTTGACCGGACACAATAACCAAGGAGTGTGAGTGTAAAGTGAGTGGAATTAATATTTTATTGTTGAGTGTGAAAAAGTAGCCTTTTTAAGTAATGAGACAATTGAAGTGGGACAAACGAAAAAGGAAAGTGGGACAATTGAAGTGGGACGGAGTGAGTATTAAGTACAGCAAAAAAGCAAGCCCCATCTGCAGGGACTCCTAATCGTAGTGTTTATTCAAAGCTCAAAGCTCCAATCTCAATCACAACACCCTCGGCTTCAACTCATCAGTAGGGATTCCTAATCATACACGCTCATGCAGGCTGCAATTGAGTGTGTGTAACACAGAACTATGAAATACTCCCTCCGTCCCGGTCTAATTGTCCACATTTGACCGGACACGATAACCAATGCATGTGAGTGGTAGTGGGAGTTAGTGGGATGAATATTTTATTGATGAGTGTAGAGAATTTGCTATTTTAGGAAAGTGGACTAATATTATGGGACATACGAAAAAGGAAATGTGGACAATTTACTTGGGACGGAGGGAGTAAGTTATATGATGCCTTTGCAAATTATATATTTTTTAGCAAAACTTAAAAAAATAAAATAAAATAAAAATTGGAAGCCAATACTACTTACCTTTCTTTCATGTTCATCTCGTATCTCAAACATAACCACTCTCCAGCAGCATCCATCATGTTGAAAAATGTAAATCTCCACGATTTCTTGAGTATGAAAGAACCAATAAGCCCCCAAAATCCCAAAATAAAGCCAAAGGCCATTGATATGCTAAATTCTTGCATAAAAGAGAGCCTCGAAAATACATCACCCTTTTGTCCACGAGGGATAGTGGTGGTGGGTGGCCTTTGGATATCTTGGGGGCACAATGTGAGAGGGTGACCGCAAAGTCCGTTGTTTCCATCATAACTTGATGCATTGAAGCTCTGGAGTTGAGTGCTGGATGGGATTTTTCCCAATAACAGATTCATCAAATGAGTCCAACTCTAACATTGTAGTGTCAGAGTCATTGTCAGAATCAGTTATGACATCGCCTTCTTCTGGGTTATCAAGGTTGATAGAGTTCTCTAATTCTCTGGGCAAACTCTTTGCAAGGGAAGATGCCTTCCGAATTGCTGTAATCTCAGCATTAAGTGTTTGCCTCTTCTTCAAAACCTCTAACACCTGAGTGTCAAACTGTGAATTGAGTGGCTTAGGATCATATTTGGTGGGAGTAGCAGTTGAAGAGATTTGTTTTTCTGTTTGAAGAGGGTTTGAAATTTTCCCAGCATGCAGTACTTGTGGCAAGGTTTCAGTAGGGTGTTTAGGTGAAGGAGATGGTGGTTCTTTGGATTTTGGGCTTGAAAATTAGAAAGACAGAGACATTTTGGATTCGCATCAGAGAAAAGATCTTCCTTTTTGGATGCCATTAGTTGATCTAGAACTCACTTAATATCTTGAGGTCTTCCGGTACTTTCATAGATTGACGGAGGGAAGCATCAAACACTGGAGTGTTATTGAGAGAACCTGCAACAGTAAGACTAGAGAGAAAGAAAAAGAAGAGATTTTTTCTTTTCGACTTTTTGGGTTAGTAGGCCATTATATGACAAAACAACAAATCAATAAATAAAGAAATATTATGCATAGCCACTAATCCTAAAAATATGGAATCTTATATCAGCACTATCTCAACTTCAACCCACTAACATCTTAACCAACATATCCAAAAGATTTGGGATAAAAACTCAAAGTAATCGAATGAGATATATTGTAACCAATTCCAGCACAAATAACAGACCAAAAGCTCTTGATAAATTTTTTATTTTTTCAAAAAAAAACTAATGAAACGAAAACCTGACAAAAGTATGACACCATGATGATGAAGTTGAAATTGATCTTAAACACCTCAATATTCCTTCCACAGAGATCGTGTGCCTAATCACATCCGATTTCCAGTACTAGTTGATTAGCTTGAATTACTTACTTACACAGTTGTTCCACATGGACAGTGTTCTAGCAACATCCTGTTCATAGTACTTGTTGGCAAGAAAAGTTTCAAGTCAAACATCACCATGTTTTATAGTCATGTTAGACCTCACTCTTGTGTCTATGACTTTATAACATAGAAGAAAGAACAATCACAAGAACATACTAATACATCATGGAGATACTTAAGTCAGAAAGAGAGAAAAAAAAACTATTTACAAACAAACTCAAACATACACTCTCAGATAGGAGAGTTGCAAATGCGTAGAGATTTTCTAAAGTATGAAAATCTCTCACAATCAAGAGCTTTAGAGAAAGTATTTGCTATTTGGTCCTTAGTCGGAACATATATCAAGGAAACCAAGTTTTCTCAACCAAATATTGAATGAAATGGTATTGGATATCAATGTGTTTAGCGTAAGAGTGTTGAATAGAGATGTTAGAGATTTCTATGATAATATCAATGTAACATAGCAGTGTTAGAGTTTCGAAATCCATACCATAATCGTCATGCATTTGTCTCATCGAGAACATCTGAGTGCACCAGCTGGCAGTTGCAATGTATTTTACTTCGACTGTGGGTAGAGATATGTGGTTTTGCTTCTTGTTGTTCCATAACACGGGATTAGAGCTAATCAGAAAGCATCCATCACTTGAGCTTTTTCCATCGTCCACATCTCCCGTCCATTCAGCGTCATTATCTTCTGTAATGTTAGTGTTCAAACAGTTTGTATACAACAACTCCATGTTGGGAGTACTTGAGATATATTGAATTATCCCCTTGGAAGCTTTTTGGTTGAACTCATGTACGCAAACTTCAACACTAAAAAGTATATTAGATCTATCAGCAGTGAGGTATAGTAGACTTCTGATCATAGCCCAATATAGTATAGGTTTATCATCAACACCACTATTGTCCTTACTCAGTATGTATTTTGCTAATTCTAGACTAAATATTTTAACCATACAAGACGTGCTAGTGTTCTGTGATATAATTACTCTTTCTAAAGTTTGTTTGATATGAAGACCTATGAAGTCCATTACCGAACTCATTTCATACATCTCTGACATACTGGTGATGAACTTATGTACCAGTTTAACATCAGTTGCTCGAAAAATTTGGTTATCCATATAGATATGTGATATCATAAATCCCTTCCCTATATGTTTAATAAAGAGGGTTTTATAAGTATTACCTCGAGTGAAGTTGAATTCGAGGATGAATTCAGTTAGCCAAGCGTACCAAGTCATTGGAGCTTGCTTTAGCCAATATAGCTCTTTCTCAAGTATATAAACATTAGCATATTTATGTTGGTCCTCAAATCCTTTAAATTGCTTAACAAAAACCTCCTCATTTAACACTCCATTAAGAAATGCATATATGACATCAATCTGAAATAAGAAGAAAATGAAAGCATATGCAATCGACATCACGAGTCCAATAGACTCTAACCTAACTATTGGAGTAAATATTTTATCAAAATCAATATTGTCAACTTGAACTATATGTCTAAATTCATTTCGTATAACACTAACATGTTTGTTCGTCTTATTTTTTAAAATACATTCAGCACCTATTTCGTTCTTGTTATCTGTTCTAGGTACTAGAGTCCAAACACCATTCACCATAAATTGACTAAGTTTCTCGTGCATATATATAATCAAACTCTCATCTCTCAGAGCCTCAGTAACATTCTTAGGCTTAGTTAAATAAATATAACTACTAACATGAATGGTGTTAAACACAAAAGAGATACATACCATTCTCAATGTTTCCTTGCAGCTTACTTGATATTTTTTACGACACTACAAGAAATCGGGTTAAAGACTACGCGGATTCCACGTAGTCTATCATTCGTTTCCGCGTAGTCTTTAAAGGTGTAGTGTATAAGATTTTGGTTATAGACTACGCGGCATCCTGCGTAGTCTATTTGAAGATAGACTACGCGGAACATTGCGTAGTCTATATGACATTTTTGCGTAGTCTTTGACGGCGTAGTCTACAAGTTCGCGGTGATAGACTACGCGGCATTTCGCGTAATCTATCTCCATATAGACTACGTGAAATACCGCGTAGTCTATTTCTGTATAGATCATTATGGACTACACTAAAATCCGCGTAGTCTACCCGGAGATAGACTACGCTAACTTTTGTGTAGTCAATATATTTTAGATTTTTTTTCAATTTAAAAAATCCTGTAAAAACAAAAAATTTATCAAATTTTAAATCCTATAAATATGAAAATCATAAATATAATAGTAACCAAAATATAAATTAAATTAAATTGGAACAATATTGTATGACAGAAGTTGCTCAAGAACAATCACCGGTTAGAGTTTAGCGGCAAAGTCAATGAACCTACTATAGGACCTACAAAATTAATGAAAGAGGATGTATGTAGACATTTACATCTTTGTTATCAAATAATATAGCGATCATCAATCGAGTTTGCCCTACTTTGTGAATATCATCAACCTTTGCTCCTTCCTCAATCAAGAATTCACACAACTCCACATTCCCAGTGCTTGCTGCACGATGTAATGGAGAGCATCCAAACTGCACAAAGTTATCATGCATCACTCAATAAAAATTTAACACTCACAGAATAATATCACAATCCCAAAAAATGCATTATCAAATAACTTATGAAACATGTCTCCCTACCAGAGAAAGAGAGGTGTTTGCAGGCTAGTACATGTTAAAAGAACTGCAATCTCAAATCTCTGAAACAAAGTACTTCAAAAATAGTAGCATTTTTCTTGCTGAGATAGGGACTACATAAGTCTAAATGAGCTGAAAAAATAAAATGCAAGCAGACATGAATATATCAGACAAGGAGGAAGAAACTGAAAGATGAGAAAATAGATTCAATGCTTTTGCTGCTTACATAAACGACACAAGTTTCCCACAAAGCACATAGTTCCTTCAGACAAAAAAAGGCCTTACCTTTCACTATATATGATGAAACTACAGATGTAAGATAGATTCTTGTCCACAAAAAATGCATAACTAAACCACAAAACCAAGCCTAATAATCCCAAACCAAAACACGAGCTGAATCCAAAATCTAAATCAAACAAAACTGCATCAAGAACTCTCATTTTAGCAACTTAAATCTCTGTGAGCAGGTTCCCAGAAAACCCGATAACAAAAAACAAAAACAAAATACACACAAACCATAAATCATGCAGATACTCCAACTCAAAAAAGTAAAAAAACAACTTCACATATAATTCCAATGTGATCCCACCAAACTAAATTCTTCCAATAATTCACAGCTCATGTATTCCTACAATCCCATCACATTTCTTGAACAGAAACCGATACCAACAGTAATAGATATACACACAAATAAATACACAAGACATAAATAAAAATAAGGTTTTCATATATATATGAGAGATAAATACACAACGACAACGTGTGGAGCGGCTGCAGAGTCGTGGGTTCAGATGGGAAGCAGGAAATACAAAAGAGAAATACAAGGCCAAATACATAAATTATATATACTATAAATATAAAACAAAAGAAAAAATGAATTTGTGTATTACGAATTTTATACAAACAAAAGAAAAATTCACAGAGAAAAAATGAAACGATCGCAATGACTCGGAGTACGAACTCGATGAGTTTCTTTAAGATTTTGTTTCTCACATTGGGGTAACCGCTTAAGATTTTTTTTTGATCCAACCAAATGAAACAAATCAAAATGGATAGATATAATTTCTTTTCGTGAATTAAGATGCCAATATCTTTCCTTCTTCATCAACAAACAACCTACATTCCACATTCAACCCAAGAAATTAATGAAGAGGAAACGATATATTTTCAGCCAAATTCCTCACCTTATTATCTTGTGCTTTCAGAAACCTACTCGAAACGACTTCTCTCCCTAGCCTTGCAAAATCTGCGAAACAAGAAACCGCAAAATAAATGTAACAATCAAATAGATAAATGGTTAATCAACGTATGAAATTGTGAAGGGAAAAGAAAAAAAGAAAAAGTGATTAGTGGAAAAGTGGGCAATGAATAATGGGGATTGCAATTGGAGAGAGTGAAACTTAGGGTTTGAAATCAATGGTTAAAGGAGATAAAACTAATTGAACTAAGGGGTGTTTGATCTAACTATCAGGATTTACTATGAGTATGGATTTGAAGTTTAATGATTCCAATCTAACTGTTTGGCTTATATATTGAGTTTGGGAATTATTTGAAATTATAATATTTGATATTTAAAAAAATAGTTTAAAAATAAAAATAATAAAATAATTATTATCTTATTCATTTAAATTTAAAATATTGAAATTAAAAAATAATTATGGATAATCTTAAATTAAAAAAATTAAATTAATAAACAACATAATTTTAGAAATATAAATAATTTAAAATGTATTAAAATAATTATGAAAAATTAATTGTAAAAACAATTTTAGATAATGTTATAATAATTAATATGGTATAATAATATAATTATATTAGTGTATATATGTAATTAATAAAATATTTCAATAACATTATTTCTTAATTAATGTAATAATAATATTATAATAATTAGATATATTTTCGTATTATTAAATATTATAATCTAGATGGAGCATTTTTATTTGTTATAGTTTGGTAACTTTTTGAGAAATTAACCCACGGAAAGATATGTATATATTCGACGGATAGAATCGCGTCGTGTATGTATAATATAGACTTCATTTGTAATCGCGTAGTCTATCTCCAAATTTTATGAAAAAAGAGACTACTCTGTGATCCGCGTAGTCTATACGAATATAGACTACGCGTTTTCCAGCATAGTCTATTATCCTGCTGCGTTAGATATAGATGACACGGGCAAGTGCGTAGTCTATTTTCATTTCTTTTAAAAAAACACACTACGCAGATATTCGCGTAGTGTATATTGATATAGACTACGTGTATTTTTCACGTAGTGTATATCAGTATAGACTACGCGATTAGCCGCGTAGTCTATCAGCGCCAGTTTTATTAACTACGCAAATACACTTTTGTGTAATCTTTTACAATATAGACTACACAAATGATAATTTGCGTAGTCTATATTGTGTAGTCTATTACCAATTTTGTTGTAGTGCGAGTTTGAACTCCTTCAGAGAACTTTCCAAAAATCTGAGACGTTGGACAATTTCTTAAAGGTGGTTCTCTCTTCTGTGTATCTGTTCCTTTGAAGATTTTATCAATTTCTGCATCTGAGTCTGATGTTGGAGATGATGTTGAACTTGAGCATTGTTTAACATCGGAGTGTTCTTCACTCACAGGTTCTACACTCTCTTCAATGAACTGAGATGTGTCATTATCCAGTTTTTCCAAAATATTTTTGCTACTTGAATATCCAAGAAACATGGCTTTGTTATACTTGGATTCGAACTTGGTCACATAATCCCTGTCATTAAGAACGTAGCAAACACAATAAAAAATATCCAATATTTTCAAGTTAGGTTTTTTACCATTCAGTATCTCATAGAGAGTCATCTTTACTCGCGGTCTGAAATAAACTCTAATGATAGTTTCAGCGCATAGTTTCTTTGCAAGATGTTTTAAATATAACATCACACGAATCATCTCCTGTAGGGTTTTGTTTTTTCTTTCAACAACCACATTCTTAGGAGCTGAGTAATTATGCGTAATGCATTTTCTTCCACAAAAGTTTGAGAAACTCTTATTCTCATATCCCCTGCCATGGTTTGTTAGTATGCAAAAAATATCGGTATGATAAAGTTTCCTCAACTTTCTATAGAAATTAAATAGCTCAAACATTTCAAATTTCTCCCTCATAAATTCTACCCATGTGAACACTGACACATATTTCTTTCTACTCGTGTTTTCTAATTCTATGGGATCCATCAAATCCATATAAAAAATTTCAAAACAGACATTTGTGTTGATAGTACTAACAGTATGATGAGTAGTATGAGTCGGTTTACCTCTCATGCATGGTTCACAAACCTTATTGGTGTTGAGCTTTAGAGGGGGAACAACATCAGCTATAGGGAGCTTCTGGATACTTTGAATAGTTGCAAGGCCCAATTTCTGATGCCAGATATCAGCCTCATGTAGCTTTGAAATGAAACACTTTACTTCTTGATTGGTTTGGTTGTAATTTTTTGTTGATATGCTACCAAACATCACAAACTTGTTAAATTTGTCGTAGACCTCATAGGCGCCTTTGTCAAACTTTACAGTTATTCCATCATCATATGGTTGACATATACTTAAAAGGTTTGTAGTCAATCCTTTTACAAACTGCACGTGTTGAAGCTTTGAAAATCTAGGAACACTGAGGGTTTCTGTTCCACTAATTTTCCCTTTTTCTCCACCTCCATAAGTGATAGATCCACAATTTATCATTGTGAAGTGTGAGATGCAGGAGCGATCACCTGTTATATGTCTAGAGCAGCCACTAACAACGTACCATATCCCTACAATGTTAGTCTTTAACAAGAAATAAACAACACGACAATGTTGCAACACGATATAAGCAACACATAAATGTTCAACATGACCATACTTTTGATTTAATTTCATGTTTTTATTAGAAATACGGGTTCTATAAAAAGGCTTGATATGACTAATCCTAGTCCAAAACTTACAAGATGA
Source organism: Plectranthus barbatus (assembly GCA_026898455.1). Classification (NCBI taxonomy): domain Eukaryota; kingdom Viridiplantae; phylum Streptophyta; class Magnoliopsida; order Lamiales; family Lamiaceae; genus Plectranthus; species Plectranthus barbatus. Next base: position 16,841 of record JAPKLW010002807.1, on the reverse strand, counting down.
GTTCGTAAAAGTTTCCTTATCATGCTGCTTAGATATGTTAGACACATGTTCAGAAAGTTTAACATCACTCTGCTCAGGTCTGAACATTTCAGGAAAAACAGAGTCTGACACTAAGAAATTATAGTATCCTATCGATAATATTTCATCAGGTCTAAAATTATGGATTTTTTCAAATACTAAGTCGGTCATACAAACTTTAAAGTTTAACATACTTACCTCCATCTTCCTTTGCATTGAGGACTCTTTGAATTTTAGAGAACAATCCTCCTCTTTCACGAACTTGTTGATCCCTTTGGTCCGTGTCACAAGATTTGATTGGTCTTTATCCAGTAGGTCATCATCCAACACTTCTTCAAATTTTTTGTACTCCAGTTTTTGTTCCACCGGATTCATTTCGCATAAAGTCAAAAAACTGACCAATTCTGCTATCTTCAAAGTTTCAACATCTCTTGTCTCTTTGATCTTAGACACCTTGATGTTAAACTTTTCTGGCAGCGACTCCAACATCCTGCTGACCAACCTTTCATTGCTGATTGGATCTCCTAGAGCATGAGCTTCATTTGCCATGGACATCATTTTCTCATAAAATGATGAGATGGTCTCCCCTTCCAACATCTTCAGATTCGCAAATTTGTTGGTGAGGATTTGCATCTTTTCTCTTTTAGCACTAAGAGTTCCTTCAAACTTCTCTTGAAGTATCCACCATGCTTCTCTTGCTTCTGAACACCTGGAAATGAGCCTGAAACAAAAAACATCAACAGAAGCAAGTATAGCTTTAAATGCTCTAGTGTTAAAGTTAGAGATTGACCTTTCACTTTGCGTCCATTGTCCTTCCGGTTTGAGAGACACCAATATCGCATCTGAATTCTTTGGATCTGATATTGACACTTTTGGAGGTATCCATCCATCCATCACAGCAGCCCATGCTTTTTCATCCAATGACTTGATATACATCTTCATTCTTGACCTCCATAGAGAGTAGTTATCACCATAACTATCAAGAATAAGTGGTCTACTTACATAAATCGATGAATCCATTGTAGTAAATTTGCACCGCAGGAACTTGCTACTTAGTCCATCAAGTAGTCGCTCTTGATGCCAATTGAAAGAATTTAGTGCCCGAATTTACTACTTCAATATGCAAATGTTAAAGAGTCACCAGAGTATAACACTGTGACATTAGAGTACGATGTTAAAGAGTAATGCACAGCGGAATAATTTGTCTGGGTAATATTTCTATTCCCCAGAGTGCCTTGCGGCAAAAAACAAATTCACTATATAAACGAAGTTTACACAGAGAATTAAATAATAAATAGCTTAGCTTCTTCTCGGTTCACTCCCTTGAAGAAACTTCGCTTTACATAGACGTTGAAACAACACCTATGGACAACGTACTAACAATCTACGCACAAGGCTGAAACTCGACTCCTCCACCGTAGGATGCAGCTAGGGGTGTTCGCGGTTTGGCCGAAACCGTTCAAACCGGCCAAACCGGATTTATTTGGCCGGTTTGGCCGGTTATAATTTCATTTTTCAAACTGGCAGTTTGAAAAATTTGAAACCGGCCAAAACCGGTTTGGTTCCAGTTTGGAGGCCTAAACCGGCCGTTTCGGCCGGACCGACCGTATATTTATATATATATATATATGTATTTATACATGTTTATATATATATTTGTTTAGATATTGTACAGGTCGTGTAATATAGATTAGTTGGAATGGTGGGGCATTAATATGTATGACGACTCAGGTTCGATCCTCCTCCTTGTTTTTTACTGCCATTTTTTTTTTAAATCTAAAACTCAACTTTATTTACATACATTTTATAGAAAAATCAAAAAACCCTAACGTTTTTTTTCCCCAAACTCTCAGACTCTACCATCGGGCCGTCTCCACCCTCCCTAGCTCGCTGCCCCACCTCTCCCGTCTCCACCGGCAGCCGGCAACGCTGACTTCCGCCCGGCGACATTGCCTTCTGACCGGCGTCGCTGCTTTCCCCAGCCGGCAGCCGCTGCTTTCCCAGCCGCTGCTCTCGACTCTCCCGTCTCCACCTCTTGCCGACTGCCTCTCCCGGCGACGCTGCATTCCGCCCGACGACGTTGCCTTTCGCCCGGCGTCGTTCCTTTCCCCAGCCTCTGCTTTCCCCAGCCGCTGCTTTCCCCAGCCGCTGCTTTTCCCTGCTTTGCACCATTCGACCAACTCGCCAATCTCCACCCTCGCTGCCCCACGACCGACACCCACCTCCCCTCGCCGACTGCCTTCCGCCGGCGACGCTTCTTTGCACCACTCGACCCACTTCTGCTAAGTGGTAAGTAAGATATTCAGATTTTTTTAATTGATTATTTTGTCATAAATATTTTCTTAATTCATTTGCTTGATACAGATTCTTCTTTGAGTTATGGAGGATAACAATACTCCAATTGAGTTAGAAAAAGAGGACATTGATGCTGAGAAGACACAAGGAGCTAATTCCAAAAGAAAGAAAAAGAATTCAGCTGTATGGGATCATTTCAATGTTCCTGATCCTGTCCCGAAAGACAACCCACGTTGTATATGCAAATACTGCCTCAAAGATTACTCCTATGCTCCAAGTAAGATCGGCACTAGCAGTTTATGGAATCATTTGAATAGTTGTAAGAAATACCCTAACAAGGATAAGAAACAGAAAACTTTATCATTTGAGCCAGTTGAGGGTGGTTTGGTATCTACATTATTTACCAAAGAAATGGGTAGGAAAGCTTTAGTTAAGATGATAATACTTGATGAGCTTCCTTTTAAATTTGTTGAAAAGGTGGGGTTTAGGTTATTTTGCTCTATTGTTCAACCTAAATTAGAACTACCAGGTCGTATCACCATGGCTAGAGATATCATAGGCTTATATGTTGAAGAGAGGGAAAAATTGAAAGGCATGTTTGCTAAGTCTTCACGACAATTCTGTTTTACAACTGACACATGGACCTCAGTTCAGAATATTAATTATATGGTTTTAACTGTCCATTATATTGATGATGATTGGAAGTTACAAAAGAGAATTTTGAACTTTGAGGTTATTACTAATCATAAGGGTGAGACAATTGGAAAGATGATTGAAGCATGTTTGATTGCATGGGGTATTGAGAGGGCTCTCACAATCACTGTAGACAATGCTAGTTCTAATGATGGAGCTATTCATTATATGCAAAAGAAAATAAGAAATTGGGGAAAATCTATTTTGAACTGTGATCTTTTGCATATGCGTTGTTGTGCTCATATTTTGAACTTGATTGTGACCAATGGTTTGAAAGATTATGACTCTTCTATCCAAGTGATTAGAAATGTTGTTCGGTATGTTAGATCATCACCCTCTAGGTTAGAAAAATTCAATCAATGTGTGAGAAAAGAGAAGTTGGAGGTTGGTGGGAGTGTGTGCTTAGATGTTCCTACTAGATGGAATTCAACATTCTTGATGTTGCAGCCGGCTTTGAAGTTTAGGAGGGGATTTGAGCGTTTGGAAGAGGATAGTCAATATATTCGATACTTTTCTGAGGGATCAAGTGACCCAAATAGAATTGGGCCACCTCGTGATTGGGATTGGGAAGCAGCTAGTAATTTCATGAAATTTCTTGAGCTGTTTTACGATGTGACCAATCGGTTTTCGGGATCTTTGTATGTTACTTCGAATACTTATTTTCATGATATGTGTTCGATGTATAGTCATATAAATTGTTGTATAGAGGATGGGGATTCTAGGTTGAGTGTCATGGCTTCACAAATGAAAGTGAAGTATGATAAGTATTGGGGAGATGTGGAGAAAATGAATCCTTTGTTGTTTATTGCCTTGGTACTTGATCCTCGTTATAAGCAGGAGTATGTTGATTGGAGTTTTTGTGATACTTATGGTAATGATGATCTTGCAATGAGAATGAGTAGGAAGGTGCAAGAAACTATGAAGAGGCTTTTTGAGCATTATCGTTCTCCTGATCCTATGCATGCTAAGAAAAAAGGCGATGGTTCCTCAAACAGTAGTTTTGGTGATAGTGAGGGTGGGAATCGCCCTATACATGAGAGACGGTTGTTAAAGTTCAAGTCTTTTATGAAAGCGGGGGAAACTAGTGAAAAGAATGAATTGGAGAAGTATTTGAGTGAAGCAAAAGAGAATATAGATGGGCCTTTTGACTTGTTGGGTTGGTGGAAGAATAATTCTAGCAAGTACAAGATTTTGTCTGAAATGGCAAAAGATGTGCTAGCTATTCCTGTATCTACCGTTGCTTCGGAGTCGGCATTTAGCACGGGAGGTCGTGTTCTAGATTTTTATAGGAGTTCTCTTAGTCCTAGAACTGTGCAAGCACTCATATGCGCACAAAATTGGTTGCGAAGTGAAATTACTAGAGACAGAATTGATTTACAAAGTGCTTTGCAAGAGATTGAAGAGATTGATGATCTTGAAAAAGGTATTCATATGTTTTACTAATTTTATTATTTTTTATTTGTGCTATAACTAAGTATTTGCACAGATCATATTGAAGAATAATATGCGAGAAAAAGGTAATTCAATTTCTCTAGATAATGTATTCTTTTGTATTTATGTTAATTCGAATAGTAACTGTAATTTTAATTTATTTTGTAGTTGAGAGTTGTGATCGAAGAAGAAGACTTCTTGTTTTTTTTTTTTTAATTTTATGTTGGAACTTTGAAGTGTAATAACTTTAGTAGATTGTTGAAATGTTGTGGACTTTGATGTGTATTTTGTGGTTATCATTCATATGTGGACTATGGACTTTTTTATTTTATATTTTGTGTTTTAAAACTTTATATTATTTGTATGAAGTGTAGTTTTTATTTTGAAATATATAGTGTATTGTTAAGCTTTATAATAGGTTTCATTTCAAACCGCAAAAACCGGCCGGACCGAACCGTTTTTATATGGTTTGGCCGGTTTGGTTTGGCTAAATTATTCGGCCGGTTTGGTTTGGAAAAATCTCAAACCGTACTTATTGGTTTGGCCGAGATTTTTCTCCGAAACCGGCCGAACCGGACCGCGAACACCCCTAGATGCAGCGCTCCGGAGATGAATTATGTCGAGAGAAAGCTGGTTGTGAGAGGTTGAAAAGTACGGGCAAGGCAGGACCGATTCGTAGAGAATGTATCTTTGAATATTGTAATCGATCAAATTCTCCAGCCCTCAATCTGCCCTTTTATTCTAGCTTGGAGCACTCATCGATCATGCCCACTTCCCCACTTCCCAGTTGTGGCTGACGTGGCCCATGATCTTTTTTCCACTTCCATTTGATTCTTTGAATCACCCACAAGACTCACGTGGATATCGTTTTGTTGTGGAGGTGCTCCCATATTATTTATAACCTGTAAAATAACTTAAAACTGAACCAAAATCGTTTCCTATAAAATAGGGGTTAGTTGGAAGTCAATTCTAATAACTTCCCTACAAGCATGCATAAGATAAAATAATAATATATAATAATATATGGTTAGTAGCAATAACATACACGATCCCTAATAAATAGGACCTGTAAAAACGTGGGAAAACCGAGATAAAACTGATCCCTAAAGAATAGGAGTTAGTTGTAACAACCCCTGAAAGACAGTGAAGGATAAGATTAACATCACAGTGTCGAAGCTATGAAAAGTCTAACACTGACGCTGACAAGGTTAGACCTGACAATGTAAAACATGGCAATGTTAACTAGAAGTCTAACATCGACACTGTCAATCTAACATCGACACTGTCACTTCGCATCTCCCCAAACCAACAAGCATGATAACACAAGAACAACAACAAATCTCAACATTATTCTTGTTAAAGAAATCATGCTTTTTTTTTTTTTTCCCTTTCCAAATGATGTATATTATTTGAAAGTGTGGTGTACTGTGTTGTTAAATTTGCATTAATTAATTTTATATTTTTCAAAATTTATTTATTTATTTTTCTATTAGGTGATAATCTTATCCTCCAAGGAATATGTGGAGTGAACCCATTACCACTTATATTTATTGTTTTAATTGAATGAAAGATGAATTATCTGATTTCTTCATGTGATACACGACTTGCTTAGTCAATATGCAAGTCAACTTGAAAGACAAAACAAGAAATGAAGGGCCACCACAAAATAAATAAATAAATAAATAAATATGAAATAAAAGATATAGAATTTTTCATGATGACTTTTCGTTTAAGTTGTGTTACATAAAATGAAAAATGATAGTTCATGATATAATTTTGCGTAAGACTAGTGTCCAAATTAAATGGCAAAACGCTAAAATAGTAAAGTGGAGTTTGACTAAATCATATTCACTTAAATATGGAAAATAAAAAAATTTATATGATGATAATGTGAAGATATTTTTAGTTAACTAAATGAGAAAAACAAACTCTTCAAATACTTAAACCTTAATTCTGTTGTGGCTATATACTCATAGAGGAAATTAGTAATTATAATATAGGGTGGATCAAGAATATTTTTTATGATGAGAAATAAGTACAGCTTCTAATATTAAAAAGTATAATTTCTAATATTGAAAATTTTAATGATAATCCAGCAATTATCTGATTTTAAAAGTATAGTTTATGATATGAAGATTATAAAATACAATTTCTTAAGTAATACTTATATTAAATAATTACATATATTCTGTTTTAAATACTGAAAGTAAAACTAGCACTTTCGATGCTAAAGCTTTCATCCAACACAAGAAAATGCAGTGGATTAATGTGATCATGTATGAAAAATCACTTGCTTCTAACATTGAAAAATATGACCTTAAATATTAAAAAGTAAAACTTTTATTAATATTGAGAAATGCTGAATGAAATGAGATTTGTGCAGCAATGTTGAAGAAGAGAGTACCCTAATCCTCCAATATTACAGAAAAACAATACATTTAGATTCAAAAATGAAAGATGAAAACAAAGAACAAGTTATATATTTATTATTTAATCAACAAAATGTTAGGAATGTTCCAGATTTTGAATCGCAATTGGCGAGTGAATTAATATTGAATGAAAGCAATATGAGAACATAAAATTTTATAGCAGTTCGAGTTTGTATTCTACATTTACTCTTTATCCAAACCTTGTTTTATATTAATCAAGGTGAAGAAGAAGATCGCATAGATGACTTTGCAATTAAATTAGATTAAAATTTGTTTGTAATTTTATTTGAAACAAATTATAAAAGAATATATGTAATTTGACTCTGAATATTTGATACAACAACAGCCCAACTATTATAAAAGAAGCCCAAGAGAATAATATGCCCAAGAACACAAGCCAAGCCCATTATAGTTACGGATATTTGGATGTGCTCAAGACAAAGATGAATTATTTTTCTATTTTTAGTAATGAAATTAATTTCATGGATAGAGGGAGTATTATTTTAAAAAAAAAAAAAATTTACGGCCGTTATCTTATATATTATACTTATATTTTTGGGTTAAATTTCCATCTAATATGATCCATTTTACAATTATCACACCATATTCTTAGTTATTATATGAGTGAACAGATTCTAATCGGGAATTAATTGCTTCTCACAAACTTTCCAAGATACTGAACTAGCTCTCTCTCATCATCATCGTCATCACCAGAGGGATATTGAAGCGAGCAATGCTGGTGAGCTGATTCTTCTCCACTCTCACTGCATGTTGGCACATAGTTCTTGGTTGCTTTCACAACATCGATATATATTTTGCCTCAAGAATGCAAAATTAACCATGAATTGTATCACATTCTGCAGGAAGCCTATGAACAGAACACCATCATTCAGATTCAATGAATCAGAAGAATCTGATACTGCTATATCACATTTTCAATCTTCACCGCGGATCAACTCTGCTTTTTCATACTGATGAAATGCTGCGAGTTTATCATTGTTTGCTGCTGATATATTTCTTCACCATTGCTGAGTTGAGTGATGTGAGCAACATTTTTTCCAGAACATATTGAGCTGATGTTGCCTCATTGCAAGAAATGTTTGCTGCCTTTGTATATAAACAATCTGCTTATGGCTTGAATTTAGATTGAAGAAATTTATTGCCATTGTGTTTGATTAAATGTATTTTTTTTTTTTTACATATTAAATTATTTGACATAAACTTGGTTTACATTATTTTTTGTTGAAGGATATAATAAACATTGTTAGTTAACTTCATCTTGTTTGTTGAGATATAGTATAATTTATATGTTAGAGCGAATCTCGTGCTGAATTTTTTTTTTTTTTTTACTTTAAAAATAAATAAAAATTGAAGTGCATAATTTAAATGAGGAAGGCTGCATAATCCTAACTCTAATATTCATTCCCATGTAAATTAAAATACACATTGAATGCCTCATATATATCAAGATTTGATGGACATTCAATAAATAAACCAAAGTAAAGCAAAAAAGCAGTGGAAATGTTTATGCGAAACTCGAAGCTCCATTCTCAATCGCAACGCCCTCGGCTTCTACCCATCCTCTTCTCTTTAAAAAAGGGGTGCTTTCAGTTCTCTCGGTGGTTGAAACAATACAGTTGTTTCACTGCTTCATAGTTCATACACACCTTTTTGTAATATGATGCCTTAGCAAAACAAAAAGGGAGAATAGTAACAATATTAGAAGTCAATATATACTACGTACCTTTGTTTTTTGTTCGTCTCACACACCAGTACAACCACTCTCCAGCAGCATCCATCAAGTTGAAAAATGCATACCTCCATGATTTCTTGAGTATGAAAGAACCAATAAGCCCCCAAAATCCGAATATAAAACCAAAGCCCATTGATATGCCACATTCTTGCATAAAAGACAGCCTCCAAAATAAATCACCCTTTCCTTCACTATCAATAGTGTCTTGGGGACACAATGCGAGAGGCTGGCCGCACAGTCCATCGTTTCCAGCATAACATGATGCATTGAAGCTCTGAAGTTGAGTGCTCGATGGGATTTTGCCTGACAAATTGTTGTTGGACAGATCGAGAACTGATAGGAAATGTAATTGTGCCATGCTTGCGGGTATTTCTCCAGAGAGTTGGTTGTTTGATAGGTCGAGAACTTCCAGTATCTCCATCTGACCAATATCTGGAATTATATTCCCTGTGAAGATATTTCTTGATAGGTTCAACGATCTTAGTCCTCCCATTTTGAAAAATGATTTGGGAATATTTCCTGTCAATCTATTGCTTGAAAAGTCAAAGAGTCCCAGAAGGAAGAGATTGTTTTTGTATTCTGATTCTTGTCCTTTCCATCCAACTAATGTATATTCGCTGTGGAATCTAGAATAATTATTTGGGAGTTGTGCATTGTAATAAAATGGATAGATATATTCCCTAAAATTATCAACCCAGAAGGAATCCTCGTAAGCAAATGTAGTGAAATTGTTGAAGCAATCGGGTAGTTTTCCAGAAAAGTTATTCATGTGGATATCCAGAACTTGAATGCATTTAAGATTACATATGCCAGGAGGAATACTCCCATGTAATCTATTCCTTCCGATGTTCAACATTCGCAGATTATCAATTTCTCCAATCCAATCAGGGATCTCTCCTATCAAGTCGTTTCCACCAATGTCAATGAATTCCAATCTTTGGGAAAATCTCAAGCTGGAAGGCAACTCCCCACAAAAATTATTATCACGAAACTGCAATACTCGAAGATGACGTAAAGAGCAGAGAGAGTGAGGAATTTTATTGGAAAAACTGTTATTGGCCAATCCAAGAGCTATTAAATATGGAATGTTATCCCAGCAGTTGGGAAACTCTCCCGACAATTGATTATTGGATAGGTCAAGGTACCTAAGCTGGTCATGGCGAATTTCGCAAATAGATGAAATTGAACCAAAGAACATATTTTGATTCAACTGGATAGTTTTAATGAGGGAATGAAATAATGGAATACGCCCTGAGAATTTATTGTCACTAACATCTATTCTCACCAGGGAGATGGAAGAGAGATCTGGAATGGTGCCACTGATTTGATTGTGAGAGAGAAACAAGTCATGCAGTGAAGGAGAAAAATTCCACAACCACATCGGCACTTCATCTACTATACCGGCACTAGAGAGATCAAGGACTGACAAATTGGTCTGAGTACGAATCCATTTGGGGAAAGAAGGGCCCACATTGCAGCCTGCTAACACCATGTTTTCCAGTTGAAATGGAGGAATCCAATTTGAGGCAATATTCAACTTCAATGAACTGTTAGATAAATCCAGTGTTTTTAAGTTGTGAAGCTTCATGAAGTGGGATTCAGTTACACTGCCATCCAAGTTATTATTGGATACCTCTAAAATACGAAGCTTGGAGAGCTGGCCAACACTTAGAGGCAGAGTACCAGTAAGTTTGTTGCTGCCAAGGTACACTTCTGTAAGAGCAGAAAATGGTGTGAGGTCAGGCACTGAGCCAGTGAGTTCATTATGAGCCAAATCTAGAATTTGGAGTGACTCCAATATTCTTTTGAAAGATATATTTCCAACCAACTCATCGAGTTGTCCGCTTAACCCATTATAACAAAGAACTAAGGCTCGCAAATGAGTGAGATTGCTCAAAGATTTTGGAATGTCATCTACTTGGAGCTTGTTGTTGGGAACAGCAAGAAACTCAAGATGAATATATCTTTCAAATACATCTGGAATGGGACCACTTAATTCATTTCCTCCCAGATCTATTTTAACAAGACTCGAACTTAAATTTGATAACCAATAGAACGTGGAAGACGTGAGGTAATTTTCTGATAGATCAACGATGGAAAGAGATGCGGAAGAAGAATTAAGAAAGAGACCTGCAGAAAGGCTGTCATCCCTGATGTTACACCTTCGCAAGTGCAATTCTTTCAAGGATGAGAGGTGCAGAATCTGCTTAGACCACTTGGTATGATCTAAGAGGAAGAAATCACTCAAATCAAGATGAGACAACAAAGAGAGACTCGAGAGCCAGTTGAGATTTTTGGAGGTCCAAAAAGAGTTATAGGCGAGATCAAGAGTGCGCAGGTTGGTGAGATTTCCTAGTTGAGGAGGAACTATCTCGGAGAAGCGAGATTTATGGAGATAGAGGTGTTGTAATTGTTTCATGGAACCGATGAATTGTGGGATTGGATGGCCTCCAAAATCATTGTTACTCAGATCCAGAGAAGTTAAATGATGCAAATGAAGCAAGGATGGAGTAATCTTACCTCTTAGTCCTCCATAATAACCATAATAATAATGAGCAGTACTATAAAGTTGGAGGCTGATGACGTTTTCGGTGGTGTTGCTGCACACAACACCAAACCAGTTGCAGCATTCCTCACCTCTCCACGACGACAGAATACCAAAATCATCAATGAGGCCATTCTTGAAGCTTAGAAGAGCTTGTCTCTCACTCCCTATGCATCTCACTTCCACATTGACATCTCCCCCAACCAACAAACATAACAGAAGAACAACAGCGAATTTCATAACTATTCCCGTATAAGAAATCATGCTTCTTTTTTTATCCTTTTCGAATAGATGTATGAAAGTGTGGTGTATGATGTTGTGATACTCGTGAGTCTCAAGTTGATCGATTTAAATAGAAAATTAGAAAATGATATCCAACTTGTTTCCACTACCTCATAAAGTAAAGTCCGACGCACTCACGCTCTTAAAATCTACAAAAAAATGTTTGAAAATAATTCTCAATAATTTCGTGTAGAAACTTTTCTCATAAATGAACGACCAAAGAAACATATCTCTAGCTCTAGAGAGTGTCTGTGTCCCCATTCTTAACAAATTTTCATAATTGCTCTTATATATGTTTATTTCCTAATAATTTTGTGGACGTACGGCATTTATTATTATCAACTTGATTTATCTAATTAGGGAAATGAAAGTGATTACTAAAACTTCCACAGCATTAATCATGTGTCTCATTCTTAACAAATTACATATTTTCACTACTTCTGCAATCATAATACCAATTTTCTTTTTCAAAAAAACCATTAATTGAAAATCAATTCTTAACAAATTACATTATTTTCATATTTCACATAAGAGGTAATTGCAAATTTTAACAAAACTTTCATTACTTTTGTAATTATATTCTAACATACTTTTAAAATCTTTAATTTATAATTAGAACACAATTTGAAATTTCTGCAATTATATCACACAATTCTTTTCCCCAAAAAATGATCAATTAAAAATCACTCATATAAACAGATGAATTTTGTAATTTTTTTTTTATTTTACATATGTTAAATATAAATAGCATTGAACTAGTATTTTTTATTAGTGTTTATTTTTGGGACCTTATTTGATACTATTTAAATTATTTTATTTTGAAAAATAACGCATTAATAAATATCGATAATTATAAACAAAGACTAATTAAATAAAAATTATTATGGTGAATTTAGTTATTTGTTTTACATGATTGAGAATGTATGTAGGATATGGGCTTAGGGTTTAATCAAAATCTCACACTTTACTCATGCGATAATTAACTAAACTAATTTTTTTCATAATATTCTCATTCAATGAATCTATCTTAAAAAGGTTTATTTAATTAATTTTTTGTCGTTGAACTTATATTGTGTAATTTTGCAAAACTTAAGAAATTAAATAATACCAAATATAATAATAAAAATAATCAATCACAAAAAAAATGTCATTTAGGAATTATTATATTTGTTATATCTGTATATATAAGTAAGGAAGAGTTGTATTAAAATTCGTAATTAACCCCTTCCCATAATTGTTCTTTTGTTTATTGCCTAATAATCTTTTCTTGTAATAACATTTTTAGATGAAATGCATTAATTTAAATACAACCAAAACAATCCTAATATAATTTTACTATTTATAGGTCCCAGCCTTCCATAATTGTAATGTAATTAGGCTTATTCTCATATCTTGTTAGGATCCACTCATACTTACAAATTGATTTATATGAAGAGAGACACTTCACAATTATAAGGTGGTTGATTTTACTATCACAAGTTAATGTGGGACATTTTAACATAACTCGAACTTGTAATCCATTAGGACGACATGCGACTTGCTAAAACAACATGCAAGTCAGCTTAAAAGACAAAACAAGAAACGAAGCGTTCCCACAAAAAAATATATATGAAAAAACTTTCACGATAAGTTTGTGTTTTATAGAATGAAAGAAACTTTGAGAGTATAGACAAATGAGTGAATTGGAATTTAGCCAAACAATAGTCAAGAAGAAATGATACTTCGTGATAATTGAAACTTTGACTAAGTCATCATCACTTAAATATAGAAAATTAAGAGATTATTATGATGATAGGATGAAGAAGTTTTTGAGTTACTTAAATGATGAAATAAACTCTTGGAATATATACTTAAAACCTTGATTCTTTTGTGGCTACATTGTCATAGAGGAAATTATTAACTAAAAAGAGAAAGATGTTTTAAAGAACACCGGAATCCTAAATTACAATTTCAAAAACCCAAAAGTATAGCTTCCAATAATGAAATTGGTAATTTATAATATATTAAAAAATATTCTAGGACTTTTTTTTTTTTAAAAAAATGGCAGTTTAACTATGAAATTATTGAAGACATGTATTATATATGTTTCAAATGCTAAAAAAATTAGTAAAGGTGGTGATATTTTTGTAGTTTTGCATATTTAACACAAAAATATGAAAAATGTAACCTGAAATTTAAGAATAATAACTTTTAAAATGAAAAACAAGAAGTTAAATATTCAATTAACAAAATCATAATAAGATGATGCACGCGAGTTGGAGAAATGAATATGATATTATTTAAATTCTATTTTCAAGGACTGGAGCCACTTGTCACAGACAAAAAGGTAATCAATAATTTATAGAAGACAAAAAAAATAGAAGAATCAAAGAAAACTTGTGTTGACGAGAGAAAACTATTAACAAATTACATAAATTAAAAAAAAAAAAAAAAGTGAACGAAAACTTAGATGGAAAATGGAAAGCGAAACGAGACGTTAGAGAAGGGCAAGAAATAATTTTACAAGGGAAAACACAATGTATTCTATCATAAGAGTAGATTTGAATCAGCTGAGGGATTATAATCAGACATTAAATAATTCGAGGTTTTGACTAAAAAATTATCGGTTTAACTTGTTTGATGTTTTGCCTCAACGAAGTTTTAATACTAGTTGTTACATAAAATTAATATATTAAGTATTAGTATAGAAGTGATTGAATAAGAATCCGCAATATAACACAAAAAAATCTAGAATTATAAAATATTTATACATTCTTTTAATTAAGGTGTATCAGATATAAATTAAAGCTCACATATGAAGGTTTGATGGACACACAAATACAATATATAAAACAAAGTACAGCAAATCCCAACAGATGGGGCATGCTTTTATGCAGAGCTCGAAGCTCCAATCTGGAAATCACAACACCCTCGGCTTCAATTCTACCCCATCTGTCTCACTGCTTCATCCACACTCCTGCAGGCTGCAGTCGAATGTGCGAAATAGAGAACTATGAAATAGGTTATATGATGCCTTTGCAAATTATGTATTTTTAGCAAAACTAAAAAAAATATTGGAAGCCAGTACTACTTACCTTTGTTTCATGTTCATCTCGTATCTCAAACACAACCACTCTCCAGCAGCATCCATCATTTTGAAAAATGCATATCTCCATGATTTCTTGAGTATGAATTATGAAAGAACCGATAAGCCCCCAAAATCCAAAAATAAAACCAAAGGCAATTGATATGCCTAATCCTTGCATAAAAGACACCCTCGAAAATACATCATCCTTTTCTCCACGAGCAATAGTGGTGGTGGTTGGCCTTGGGATATCTTCAGGGCACAATGTGAGAGGTTGGCCGCAGAGTCCTTTGTTTCCGGCATAACTTGATGCATCGAAGCTCTGAAGTTGAGTGCTGGATGGGATTTTGCCCGATAATGTAATTGTGCGAAGCTTGCGGGTATTTTACCATAGAGTTGGTTCTTTGATAGGTCGAGAACTTCTAGCTTTTCCATTTGACCAATATCTGAAATTATGTTTCCTGTCAAACTATTTTTTGATAGGTTCAATGAATTTAGTCCCCTCATACTGGAAAATGTTTGGGGAATGTTTCCTGTCAATCTATTGCTTGAAAAGTCAATGAGTCCGAGAAGGAAGAGATTGTTTTTGTATTCTGATTCTTGTCCTTTCCATCCAACTGATGTATATTCGCCGTGGAATCTATAATATTTATTTGGGAGTTGTGCATTGTAATCAAATGGATTGATAGATTCCGTAAAAAATTCATCCGGGAAGATAAACTTGCCAGCAAATGGAGTGGAATCCTTTCCGAAGCAATCTGGTATTTCTCCAGAAAAATTGTTCATGTGGATATCCAGAACTCGAATTTCAGTAAGATCGCATATGCCAAGAAGAATGCTTCCATGTAATCTATTCCTTCCTATGTTCAACACTCGCAGATTATAAATTTCTCCAATCCAATCAGGGATCTCTCCTGTCAACTGATTTCCTCCAACATCAATGAACTGCAGTAGATGCGAAAATCTCAAAGTAGAAAGCAACTCCCCAGATAAATTATTATCACGCAGCTGCAATGCTACAAGATAACGTAAAGAGCCGAGAGAGTGAGGAATTTTATTCGAAAAGCTGTTATTGGCCAATCCTAGAACGACTAAATGTGGAATGTTATCCCAGGAGTTGGGAATCTCTCCAGACAATTGATTATTGGAGAGGTCAAGGAACTCAAGCAGCTCATAGCGAATTTCGCAAATAGATGATATTGAACCAAAGAACGAATTTTGATTTAATTGGATATTTTCAATGATGGGATGAAATAATGGAATAAAACCTGAGAATCTATTGTCACTAACATCTATCATGCGGAAGGAAATGGATTTGAGATCTGGAATGGAACCTGTGATTTGATTGTGTGCAGTGAAGGAGAAAAACTCCACAACCACATCGGCACTTCATCTACTATACTCGCACTAGAAAGATCAAGGACTGACAAATTGGTTTGAGTACGAATCCATTTGGGGAAAGAAGGGCCCACTTTGCAGCCTGCTAACATCATCTTTTCCAGTTGAAATGGAGGAATCCAATTTGAGGCAATTTTCAACTTAAATGAACAGTTAGATAAATCAAGTGTGTTTAAGTTGTGAAGCTTGATGAAGTGGGATTCAGTCACACTGCCTTCCAAATTATTATTATTGGATACCTCTAAAATACGAAGATTGGCCAGTTGTCCTACACTTAGAGGCAGAGTACCTGTAAGTTTGTTGCTGCCAAGGGACACTCCTGTGAGAGCAGAAAATGCCAAAATGGTGTGAGGTCAGGCACTGAGCCAGTGAGTTGATTATCAGCCAAATCCAGAATTTGGAGCGACTCCAATATTCTTCTCGAAGCTGATATATTTCCAACCAATTCATCGACTTGTCCTCTTAACCCATTACCACAAAGAACTAACACTCGCAAATGAGTGAGATTGCTCAAAGACTTTGGAATTTCATCAACTTGGAGCATGTTGAAGGAAACATCAAGAAACTCAAGATGAATATATCTTTCAAATACTTCTGGAATGGGACCACTTAATTGGTTGTATGACAGATCTATTTTAATGAGACTCGAACTTACATTTGATAAAAAGATATGCGGAAGAAGAATTAAGAAAGAGAGCTTCAGAAAGGCTGTCATCCCTGGTGTTAAACCATCGCAAGTGCAATTCTTTCAAGGATCGGAGGTTCGGAATCTGCTGAAGCCAGTGGGTATGGCTTAAGTCGAAGGAATCACTCAAATCAAGATAAGACAACAAAGAGAGACTGGAGCTCAAAAAATAGTTAATGGAGAGATCAAGAGTGCGGGATTGGTGTTGAGAATATGATTTTCCACGTATGCATGGGAGAGCATGCAGA
>JAPKLW010002806.1:48173-63723 GCA_026898455.1 Plectranthus barbatus | reverse complement strand
CATATACATGTCACCATCACGCTACACACACTGCTGCACCGCTCTCTGAACTTCCTTCCCTTTTTAGTTACTTAACTTTTGGATACGGTTATTTAAATCTTGACTCGAAGTACTTTGTTGAATACTCTTTTATTTTAATTAAGATAAAGTCTTCGCTTATTATTTCTTGAAGTGTGTTTGACAAAACCTGAAACATCAATGTAACGTGGCCCCAAATTGGGAAGGTCAGTTGGGGGCGTTACATTTCTATATATTTCTAAATGTTTATGTAATAAGTCACTTTCTACAATTGTATACCACATATTTTCCAATATCAGTTGACCTGTTATTGGGAAAATGACTTCCTTCAATCAAAATCAGTTACCAACAACAATTATATATAGGAATGTTAATTGGTACAATTTATGGACCTGTGGGTCTATCGATCTGTTTCAGGACAAAAAAAATTCAAATTTAAGAATCATTACTTTGGCCGTAACTCTAACCTTTCGGTTTCGAACTAACTTGTCTGAACAATGAATTTTTTTAATTTTGATATTTTTTTTCTCTTTTTTAATATTTTAAATAATAAAAATAAGTAAAATATTACTTCTCTATTATTCTCTATTATGAAATATTCGAAACACATCACAAATCTTTATATATTAAAAATTTAAATATTAAAAATCTATTGTTTTTTATTTAGCGATATTTGAATATACTTTAACTTCATAATTAAATAAACTTTAATATCTATTAAACATTAATTGAAATAAATACAATTTATTAGAAGTAGATTTTAATAATACACTTAATATTAATAACAAAATTAATCGGGTCAATCCGGCTAATTCGTTGGATTTTGGGCTCAGTTCTACTGGGCCTCGGGCTACTCTATCTTGGATTAATCAGGCTAAAAATTTTTTGGTCCAAATATTTTTACTCTAATCCATTTTTTGGCTCGTGTTAATCAGATCAACTTTTATGTTTTGGGCTAAATTGATATCTCTAATATATCTACAGTTCCCTTTGATGGATTGTACCTCCATTACATTTGAAGATGCAATGTTTAACCTTTGTTGGTGTTAAAGTCGAAGCTATGTCTAACACCGTAGTGTTAGACTGTAATGTTTGACACCGTAGTGTTTGACTGTACTGCTGATTTAATCTTATCATTCCTTGTTTATTCGTATTTATTTATTTTCGTTAATTCAGTTCATTCTAGGATAGATATATATTTTATAAAGATTTAGGAACGAATATGATTTGATTTATAGATATATTTGAATAGATATACTTCATAATCTTTAAAGATAGATCCATATCTTTAACATATCTTTGACATATCTTTAACATATCTTTGACATATCTTCACATATCTTCCTCTAGTATTTGCTGTTGAGATATTTATGCAGATATAAATATCAAGCACGAGGCTAATCATATCTACACGAGGTTATTCATATCTACACGAGGATGCATTCATCTACATCTATATAAAAGGTGCTGGGATGAAGATTCAAGTTGGACGACCTACACTATTCATAGAGATACATTATACTAGGCGTTCCAACTACTGTGGTGCAAAGAAAAGGCGGACTACCTAATTTATTCATCGAGATATCTTCATTAAGGCCTTCCCACCTTTCAACAAGCGTTCCCCGTTCGTTCAGCTAGCGAAGCTATTCAAGCCGAAGAAGGATCCTACATCCGGAGAGTGAATCCAACAGTAGAGGAGATTTGAGGATTGAATCGTTAGTTCGTAAATACGGTTTGTTCATAGTTGTAGTCTCTACTTCTATGTAAATTCAAGTTTCTTCGAGGGAGTGAACCGAGAAGAGGTTTGGATATTTATTATTTCGATTTTGCTGTGTAAACTTCATTATTATAGTGAAATCTGTTTTTGGCCGTGAGACTCTCGCGAGTTTAGAAACTCTAAACTCGTGAAAATTAATTCTTTTTGTCTGACGTTAAATTTCCGTTGCGTGTTAAACTTTGAACGTGTTAAACTTTGAATGTGTCAAACTTTGACTTCTCTGATATTCTGTTTAACATTACTCTATATTTATTAGTTCAGACATATTGAATTCTGCAGGGTTTAAAACTTTGACACCTTGATGTTATAGTAAACTCGGACACTAAATTCTTTCAACATTCATATCCTCAAAGTACAACATGACGAAGCATGAACTAAATGGAATGCAGATAATATATATGCCAATTTAGAGGATGAAAATTGATGAATCTGGATATATAATTGATTATTTATTTTATTTTATTTTATTTAATCTTCAATCTCAACTGGGTTGTGCAAATGTTCCCATAATTGTTGGAGAGCTTGGACCATTAAAGTATTTATTCATGGGTCTCTTTCTAAATTGCATCAATTCTTTGTATTTAATCTAATTTATTTATTTTATAGTCATCGAATGAAATTCTGGGTGATTTGTAGAACATAACTCACTCATAAATAAGATGATATATTGTATCAGAAATTTAATATTACAACTCAATGTTTTAAATACAATAATTTATCAGTGGGTTAATATTATTTATCCAACGTTCGCCATTGATTTAAATTATTACGAAATATCTATCTATCAATATATGCTGATGATGTACTACATAATAAGATCAAGATACGAGTTTAATAATTCATACCTGAGTTTTTAGGATTAATATAGATTAATTAAAACATTGTGTCACGTATTGATCTAAACCAAACTTATTATTGTAGGCAATGGAGTCATGAATGAACACTGAATCCTGATCTCGAAGCACAATGATTTAAATACTTTATTAATGATTAATTGATTAAGATGGGATTGAGGACAAGAACTAATATTCCCTCTCCATTTAAATTGTGTACCTAATTATTAATAGATAAATTATATAAGTCTCAACCTCGAAGCAAAATAGTAAAATACTTTACCTATGGTTATGTATAACTAATGACTCATAGGTTTGAGTCACCTTGGCCTCCTCATTCAAATATTTTACCTCAATTTTTCTATATTAAAAAAGGAATGAATTTCAATGACTAAGTGAGTGGAATTGAGCAATGTTAGAAATTATTGGGATAAATTAAATAAAAAAAGTAACTTTCATCACCCTTGTTTGTACATCATGAATCGTAATGTCCCTGCTGTAACAAAAGCAGGGCCGGCCCTGACAATGTTGGGGTCCATGGTTAAAATCAAAACGGCCCTAACGAGAATTTTTTTTCTTCAAAATTCACATAATAATTAATAAAAAAATATGTATCAAATAATTATTGAAATAATTTAGATCTTTTATAATTTAATCTTTGACTTAAATTGATAGAATGATAGTCACGATCACGAAACGCTTAAGATATAATTTTGCCAAAAAATAAAACTTATTTGCAATAAATAAAAAATCAATACCATAATATACCGTTCTTCAGTGACAATTGTCGGTTGGAGGAGATAATAAACAAATGAAGGCAATTGGACAAATCAAAAATATTCGAGATAGAAAGTCGAGAGAACAAGAAAAAAAACTCAAGAAGAAAACTTTTTTTATACAATTTTTTCAATATATATATATATATATATATATATATATATATATATTGGGCCCTAGAATTCTAATCATATTTTACAGTTCTTTTAAAACACGATATTGATAAATATGTATAATGGGTTAATATAATTTAGGCCTTTAAAATATAATTGGTTTTGTTGTAGATATAATTTTTTTTAATTAACATACATAAATATATATATATATATATATATATATATATATATAACTATTGGGCTAATAATTTTTTGGAGCCTTACAAAATCGCGGGCCCTGGGTGGTTGCCCTCCAAGCTCACCCCAGGACCGGCCCTGAACAAAAGTGAGGGCAAAGAATTCGGCGTACAGTGTTGAAAACATTTTACATTTTGAATAATTCAAGGAGTGTGTAAATTTAAAAAGATATATAACTATTAAAAAACAATAAGATTACGCTAGCAGAATAACAAAAATCCACGCACCACCCAATCAAATTGATACACCAATTAAATTGATTTGGTTTAGGTCATTTCATTGCATCTATAGTCATTCTTACAAAATTAATAACTAGTTGATAAGTGATTTTTCCTGAAAACAAATATGTCGATTTGGATGCAAATTAAGGATCAATATCGTGACAACGACCTTTAAAAAAAGAAAAAAAAAAAAAAAAGACACACTTGATCAAATAGAAGAAGACATTATTTTGTTAAATCCGCAAGTTATTGGATTGGAGACAATTTATTAATAGATGGAGAGTGTTTGATAGGAAGGAACCCAATTTAACTTTATTCAACTCCACATTTCAAACATTTAGGCTCTCTTTGGTTGGTTGCTACGTTTCAAATTCTTTATTTTGGCTTAATCTCATTCTTTTACTTACAAGATTTGGTTTTCTTATTCATTTGTAATGTTATGCAATCATTAATAAACAATAATATTAGAATGAGTGATGCTAAACAGTCATAATATTGACGTACAAAAGAAATATAATATAGGTGATATTTAAGGATTCGATTTTTTTTTTTAATACGTTTATTATGCTTTGGACATCACAAACTTTTAATATTTTATTTTTATAACTCCCATAAATCCTCGCTTATAGAGTTATATGAACTCTCTTATATAACAAAATTATTCCTTTTTTAATCAATGTGGGACTTGGTTTATAAAACCCAACCCGGATTCTACCATTTGTCTAAGATGCCACAAGAAACAATAAATTGCAGTTTTATAAATTTGAAATATTTACTTCCATCCCGTCAAATTAGTCTCATTTCCATTTTTGTCTGTTCCATTAGATTAGTCTCATTTCCTAAAATGGAAAAAAAAAGTTTACATTAATAAAATATTAATTTTACTACACTCGTAAATATTAATTATCGTGCCCAAAGCATATGAAACTAATGTAATGAGACATATGTAGTAATAATTAAAACTAGAAATGTTCAATTTTGTCGTGAGATATATTCCTTTGGACCTTAAAACTAAATGAGCAACTAATTCGAGGAGGCCCAAATAAACCCAATGAACACTCAAGTTCTCATGCGCTAGTATAAACTGCACATACTGTTTGTAAGTTGTAACAAAGTGTAATCCAACGAGCTACGAATTTGGATCATCTGCTGTATATTAATTTGAATTTATTTAATATTTTATTATAAGTAACTAGGTTAATTTTTCATTAAATGTATGTAGCAGTGCCTAAGTACATAGTAGAAGATCTAAATCCAGTCTTATAGGTTGTTGTTCATCGAAAGTTCGATCTAGAAGGCAACCCTCCATCCATGGTGGAGGGGTGTAGCATTAGCTCTGGTTAGGATGTCTAAACAAACCACCTCACATATTTAAGTTAATTGCTTCTTAAATCAATTACCATTCAGTTCACCAACTAGAGTGGCACTTAAGTTATCTTAGCTTCATATCCGATTCCATCACGTGCATATTCAGGCACCAATCTGTCATTGACTGAATATCTGGGC
This sequence comes from Plectranthus barbatus, assembly GCA_026898455.1. Classification (NCBI taxonomy): domain Eukaryota; kingdom Viridiplantae; phylum Streptophyta; class Magnoliopsida; order Lamiales; family Lamiaceae; genus Plectranthus; species Plectranthus barbatus. Next base: position 58,238 of record JAPKLW010002806.1, on the reverse strand, counting down.
GTATACTACCTTATAATGGTTAAAGTCTCATTTCCTTATAATAGTCGATTTTGTAAGAAGGAAATGAAATCTTAACACAATCCACGATCCACCCGTGTGAAAAAAAGAAAATTAAACCAAAGCCATTTTAGAACTCCAAAACCAGCCACCGTTATTGATTTTGCACTTTGCAGTATTCAATATTCATACAATGCAAGATCAAACTTTGGTAAAATTGAAGTTGCTACATGTCATCCTCTCGAACAACAAGGAGGAACTAAATCCAAACCTTAGTTGATCAAGATCAAACACCAACAAGTTATCCTGCATCTGAAACGCTCCGATCATAATCTTGACCTCCATCATCTTCCCACCATCCAAAAAAGCAAGGCAGGCCGTATCACCACCAACTTGCTTCATCGAATTACCCCCAAAAAACGTCCACTTCTTGCCACCCTCGAACTCCAAGTCAATTTGAGGCACATGAAACCCACCAATTGCACTAGCTTTGTAACAAGTGGTGAATGGCTTCACGCTCTTCATCCGAGGAACAACCTTCATTGCATCCTTAAAGAACTCGACAAAAGGTTTATAAACATCGGCCACTATGGTAGCGTAATTGTGTTGCGGGAAGAGGCGACTTGGCTCAGTTTAATTTCCTCGCTATTTTTTGTATTATTTTATTCCCACAAGTTCTGTATTCGTTGTTTTGTTCTCTACTTGTATTCAGCTTAAACTAAACAACAAAAAGGTTAGTTGTTTCTCTCTGTGCAACAAGTTGGAGAAGGTTGAAGATGTTTTGTGATGAAATTAAGATGTTAGACTAGTTGTTCCCTGTTTTTCTTCCCATGAAATGCAAAACATCAACACGAACATGCTTACGGCCTCGGCCATTACCTGAAATACATACATGGCCTAGCTATTCTTTACCAAGGCTAAGTAAAATCTTATCGTGTTTGTCATGGATTCTTACCATACGGCCAAGGCACGTGTTGAATCCGCGAGGCAGGTTATGGATGACAATGTAAAACCCCAATTTTTCGTAAAAGTAAAATAATAGAGAATAATTTAAATAAAATGGGCACGCTATTTTTATATGAATAGACATGATAAAATAAATTATTTTCTTTGCAAAATAACATAATGTGAAAATAAGCATTTAGTGAAATTTCTCGCCCATTATTCGCCTCTATCCCATTGCCCGAGATTTGATCTGAAAAATAGTCCATCCGTCCCGAAACAATTGTCTTGTTTTTCTTTTTTGTCCGTCCCAAACAATTGTCTTCTTTCCTAAAATGGAAAGTTAATACACACTCACTAATAAAATACTAATTTCCTCTATCTCTACTCGCATTGGTATCTGTGCCATTTCCAAACCAGACAATTGTTTTGGGACGGAGGTAGTAATAACTTTGGGGTGAACGGTATAAGCTTAGTGGTGGAAATGTTTATCCGAGTTACACAATTATGACAATTATAAAGTACAACCCGCGACTGAAAGAGGACATATGTAGCCCGTGTCGGCTGATAATAGGTGTACCTGGATAAAAGAATAACAAGAATAAACAAAATGTACCACACATATATTTCTCACCTTAACAGGAAAGACTATGTTTGAAAATTTGAGATAAAAATAGAAGAGTAGCTTGAAGAAGAAGAAAAAGAAAAGAAGAGAAGAAGAAATGGTTGGTGCATTTCAAATGAGATTGCAAACCCCATTTTATAGTAAATTTTTGAAAAATGAAGAGTTTCAATTAATTTTATAATTTAAATAATAATGTATGGTGGTGAGTTCAAAGGTCTAAATAAAATAATGAAATCAATAATAATAATAATAATAATTATTATTTATGTATGATTTAATGAAATTTATTAATTAAAATCATAATAAATAATAATTTATTTTGTAAAAAAAGTTATAAAATATTAAAAAATTACGGAATGTTACAAGTAACTTGATAATACACAAGTACCTGATCATGACTAGTGGAAACTTCAGCATTAGACAGTTCCTGCAATGCAATGCACATGCTTGACATTCTTGACTCTTGAGTAAGAACTTGGAGGTGAAAAATGGTCTTAAAACAGATTCAGCACCTGCAGTTTTCGTTTTAGATCAATTTTGTCGGCTCACATTTCCTAGGTTTTTAACTGTGTGAAGCTGAAAATGTGGGTGCTGGCTTCAAACATACACAATTTATGTGGTGCTCCCAAATTGAAGTTTTCCACTAAAAAGTTACTCATGCTTCTCCACCACCTCAATATAATTGCTTCTTAGTTCTTACCATTCACCAACTAGAGTGATAGTTAAGCATCTTAACTTCGTATCTGATTCTATCACGTGCATAATTAGACACCAATCTGTTCAAGTATCCTATATCGACTCAATATCTGGACGTATACTACTTTATAATTGTGAAAGTTAAATGAAATCTTAACACAATCCGGATCCACACGTATGAAAAAAAAGAAAAGAAAACTAAACCAACGCCCCATGCCATTTTAGGACAAAGTCGAGGTAAATATTGGCAAATAATTGAATGACGTTTAAATTAATTTTATATTATTACATGTTGGTCCCGAGATCAAAGGAAGTATGATGCATAGCGAAAATTTTAAGAGAATCTTGCACTCACAATTCTTGACGAGTTTGCATTCTTGTAAAATCGATTTTTAGCAAGTTTGAAAATTAAGTTCAGTTCGAGTATACTTCAACACTAGAATGTGTTGAGTTTCAAAATCTTTGCAAGAAAATAAAAAAAGCAGTAAAAAACAAATGATTTGTAGGGGTTTAGACAACACGTCTACGTCTTCTCTTCAGACCAAGGTCTGAAAATTCACCAAGTCTCAGTTATTCTCTTCTTAAAGACTGATCTTTAATGATTCCTTTGACTTATTATTTTTGTCTCTGTGTATGAATGGAAACTAGTCTTGTAAACTGGAAAAGAGACAAGCTGGTGTCTTAGGTCAGTTTCAGGCTGGGATCTAGTTTCTTCTTATCATTCACACGTTTCAAACTGGTGGCTAAGAATCCGACCCAATTTGTCTTGATCAGCTCCATTACAACTCGATAGTCATCCTAACTACGGACTAAGCTAATCTAGATACACTCTAACTTAATGGTTTCTATATATTCTTTTGACACATCAAAACAATAAATAAGTAGAAATACTTCCTAACATTACATAAATTAATTAAATTGTTATATAGTATTAGTCTTTTTAAGATTTATTAATAATCATTTTTTATTATTATTTAGTATATATAGATCAATTTATGTATTATTACATGTAACCAATTTTCATAAGATTTATTAATAACTATTTAACCACAATTGCTTAAAATGCTAGGTCAACTTTTTAAGATGTATTAATAAGCATTTGAAAATTTTTCCTTCTAGAAATTGCAAGTGGGCTACTTTTAGTGTGTTGTCCATTACAGCACCTTCTTGGCAATTTCCTAGGCTAAAAGATTCCTTAATAGTCATTCATCGTTAAACACATTCCAACCTAATTCTTCTCCCAAATTCTGTTAATCATGGCCGCGTATGCAGCCTTGATTTCTCTTATGAACCTCGTACATGATCTCCAACACCATCCTTCCCCTCCCATTTCTATACACACCCAACATCTTCAATCTCTCACTCAAATCCTTACCTCCTTGCTGGAATATCTGGAAGCCTCTAAATTCGACAGCGATGAAGCTGATGCGAGCCGAAGATGCTATCGAATCTTATTTAGTGGACACCATTCACCTCAAAGCTTCCAAGAAACCAGAAAATACAGACGATGAACAAACCAAGAGCCTCAAGTTCTATCAAGATCTATGGAGAGTGATAGAAGAAATGGATTTGATTAAGCAAATGGCTGCGGAGATGGATACAGAGAAGGCTGCGGCGATCCATGCTCCCGAAGTCTCTGCATCCCCTGCTCCTTTAAGATCTTCTTTGTCTTCCACAGCCATGGTGTGGTCTGATGTAAGACCACTCTTGCTCGAAACATTTATGAACGCAAATTTATTCAGGAGCATTTCGATGTATGTGCTTGGATAACTATTTCTCAAAAATACAACATGAGAGAGCTTCTGTATGAAGTTTTTGTTCAAGTTACTAAACAAAATAAGAAAGACGTGAGTGAAGAAGAACTACAATTAGAGTTGTACCAATATTTATTTGGTAGAAGTTATCTAATTGTGATGGATGATGTATGGAGTATTGATGCCTGGGAGAAGATACAACATTATTTTCCTAGCAATCCTAAGAACAGTAGAGGCAGTCGGATATTGGTGACGACAAGGCTATCACAGTTGGGCTCTCAATTGAACGCTAATTATGGTCTTCGGATGGAGTTTCAAAGCTGGGAACTATTCTCCAAAACCGTGTTTGGAAAGGAAAGCTGATGAAAATTGGAAAGAAGATTGTAGAGAGTTGTCGAGGGCTTGCTTTGTCAATTGTTGTGGTGGGAGGTAAAATTGGACTCACTCAAGTGCAGTAAAGAGAATTCCAAATCTCAAGAAATTGGAAACACAATATTTTGCCTTGCATCAGGATAGCTTCTATGATGATTTTTATTGTGTTGGCAATATTCAGTATCTATCTAAATTGGAATCCCTCAGTTTCAATGGGATTCCTATGTGCGGAAGTTTAGCTTTCCACACTCCCTCAAGAGACTTGCTCTGAATATTAACATTAAGCTTGGGTGGGAAGAGATGCTGGAAATGATAGGTTCATTACCCCATCTTGAGAAGCTGAAATTGTTTAGTGCATGCTTCAAAAGTGGCAAGTGGGAAATAGAAGAAGGCCAGTTCCCGGAGCTCAAATACAGTAGTAGTTTGAAACAGTGGATGGTGCAAGGGTTGCCATGCCTCGAGCAGCTTTATCTTGAATTTATAACAGAGTTGGAGGCGATACCAAGTGAGATTGGAGAAATAGCAACACTACAAAAAATAGAGCTGAAGGGGTGCAGCGAAGCGGCGGTGAGGTCTGCGAAGGCGATGGTGGAGGAGCAAATATATTATCAAGGGGATGAACTATCCTTTCAGGTTGTGGTTGAGCTGTATGAAGAGAGCCAAGAACTAAAGAGATTGGAAGGTCCCAATTTCATAGTTAATACTTAATAGGCAGCCACTATGATTGATTGGCACTTTGCAGTATTCATACAAGGTAAGATCAAACTTTGGTAAAATTGAAGTTTTTTGGATTAATATAGATTAAATAAAACATTGTATCACATGTTCATCTAAACCAAACTTATTATTGTAGGCAATGGAGTAATGAATGGACACAGAATAAATTCTAATAGATCAGCATTTCGAAGCGCAGTAATTCAAATACTTTGTTAATGACTAATTGGTCAAGATGGGCTTGAAGACAAGAACAAACATTCTTTCCATTTAAATCGTGTATCCAATTAAAAATAAATAAATCATAGAAATCCCAACCTGAAACATAAATAGTAAAATGATTTACCTGTGGTTATCTATAACCAATTACTAATCACGTCGGCATCCTTACTCAAATATTTTACCTCAATTTTTCTAATAAAAAAAAAAAAAAAAAGGAATGGATCGAAGTGACTAACTGAACGGAATTGAGCAATGTTAGGAATTATTGGGATAAATTAAATAAAAAGAAGTAACATTCATCACTCTTGTTTGTACATCATGGATTCTAATATCACTCTCTAACAAAAGTGATTGCAAAAAACTTAGTGTATAGTAGTAAAAAAAATTTATATATAATAAAAATATTATAAGTTCGAACTTTCCAAAAATATGTGTGTGAATTTAACAAGATATATAACTATTAAGAAAATCAATAAAATTACCCTAGCAGAGTAACAAAAGTCCACGCACCACCCAATCAAATTGATACACCAATTAATTAATTTGGTTCGAGTCATTTCATTGCATCTATAGTCATTCTAACAAAATTAATAACTAGTTGATTGAACTCATCCGAGTGATAAGTGATTTTTCCTGAAAACAAAACGTCGATTTGGATGCTCACGATCGATCTCAGATCTTTTCATATAATTTATACTAGATTTTCTCCCGCGCGATGCGCGGCGCGTATATATTACTTTTAATAATGTATAAATAATAAATATATAAAATATTTTTTTAATATCATATATACATAATACTAATTTCAATAAAATATATTATATCTTATTAATAAAAATAATTTTAACTATTTCTTCCTGTAGTCAAACATATTGTAAAATTGATATTTTATAAAGAGTTATATTAATTTTAGATAATGAAATATTAGAATGTTATTGTTGGCAATGCATGATTGAGGTAAACTTATACCTTGATTTTTTATTTTTTTTTACTTTCAATTTATTATAAAAAGATATAAAATGTTGAAGTTTAAATGCACCAGAATTTACCTTTTATATTAGTATTACAGCTTAAATTATGCATTATATATATAAAAGAATATATGGATAGAATAACTTCTCTTTGAAAATTCTTTTTAATACAACAAATCTCATAAAAAAAAATTCGTTGGCCATTTTTAGGTAATATTATATTTAGAAAGAGATTCAATGTTAAAATCAGTTTAGAATAAATAAAAATGAATCGACAACAGTCATCTATAAAAATTAATTATTTGTCCACTGCTTAGGGTAGTAGTGAAAGTATTTTACATAGACCAAGAGGTAATGAGTCTGAGCTTCTCAGGATATATGAGTTTGTAAGTTTAAATAAATGCATTACTATTTAAAATAATAATAATTCAATTATTCATCCACTACTTGGATGTAGTTGTGAAAGCACGTTACCTGTGATAAGGGTGAGGAAAACCAAACCTAAACCGTCAATCCGAAGCGAACAGTTAGGTTTCAGGCAATTTTGGTCGGTTTGAAAACATATGCGATTTCGATTCCGGTTGAATTTAAGAAAAATTTTGGATTATCTGTTTGGTCGATTTGGGTTCGGTTACAACCAAACCACAATTCATATACATGTATAAATTATTAAATTTTATGTATTTATTTATATTATTTTATATCCTATATGTAAATAAATTATAATTTTTATTTTTTACAAAATGCAGAATACAAAGTTACAAACCCAAATTAATAGTTACCTAACGAAACCCTACTCCAGACTCCGTTGCTCAATCCCTCACCCTCAGGCCTCAGCCACTCACCTCACGCATGCCGCTCAATCTATCCAGGCACTTGCTCAATCCCTCACCCCTACTCATGCCCCTCACGCACGTCACTATTTTTGTCTTGGCTTGTCGTCCCTCTCGCCTAAGGGGTGCTCGCCAGTCGCTAACTTGCAGCCTCGCGACCCTCAATCAATCCCTCACCCTCAACCCCCTACTCAGCCCCTCTCGCATGTTGTTTTTTTTTGTGATTTTGAGATTTTTTTTGATGTTTTTTTGGGGTTTTTCGGTTCAAACCAAAACCGATGATTGAGTGCGATTTACATGTTTTGATTCTGGTGGTTCAGGTTAAATTTTAAAAAAATTGTGGGTTTGTGGGTTCAATTCAGATTTCAAACCGAACCGCCCGTTGCTCACTCATAACTTGTGATAATTAAAGAGATTATGATAATTAAAGAGATTATGTTCAAGTGCTAAAATTAAAGTTTGTGCTAAATAGGAATAAATCTCAGTCATTAGATTGATAGCATCAATAGTTGAGATTAAAGCATCAAAGATTGAAAAATTATGCATAATTCTCGTTCGTGCTTAATTGCTTTATAAATCATGCTTAATTCGATTAAGCATGATTTATAAAGCAAAAAAGCATGAAATCTGGTATAAAGTTTTAATCTCAACCATTGATTTTTTAAGATGAGTGGTGTAGATTCATTCCTATTCAGCACAACTAATTTTTAGCATGTGATCCAATGGCCTATCTTTTGACATGTGGCAATTAAATACTCTCTTCGTCCCAACTTAATTGTCCCACTTTCCTTTTTCGTCTGTCCCAGCTCAACTGTCTCGTTACTAAAAAAGGTAACTTTTTAAACTCGACAATAAAATATTAATTTCACTTAACTTAATTTGCACTCACATTCTTTCGTTATTGTGCTCGGTCAACCCGGGACAATTAAGCCGAGACGTAAGGAGTTTTAATGTTTAATTAAATAAAGGATTTTTTTGGTATTAAGCAATATAGAATATTTAGTAGGTTTATTTAACTTGGTAACCTCCTATATTCATTTAATCTTCCAAATTTATCATATCTTTTATTTTTTTTCTTTATTTCGTTATCATTCACGTAAACTTTCAAGCCTGTTCATCGGTTCTCTTCTTCATTTTTGTCAACATCATTATAGATAAAAATTCCTCTGCATTGCCACCGGCTGAGGATGCGACCGTCGAGACTCTTGAAGGAGGAATAATCGTCGATTGTATTCAAATATCTCAAGATTAAAATAGGAGGCGACCTAATTAGCCCTTTGACTGATCAAGCCAAAGGGGGCTGTGGAGATGCGGCTGCCGCTCTCGACAAATGAAAGAATCACACAGTATTTGTAGGTTATTTTTCGTATTAAAGGACAGTTTAAGCTATTACATTCAAACAATTATTTAAAGAACCGTAAACCGAAATACATATAATAATATTTATTTAAAAATTATCACCATAACTTTCATATAATTTTTTATTTTTTAAATAGTACCATATTTTTTAAATTATTTTACATAGATTTTAATTTAATTAACACATTTTCCCTTATTATATAATTCCACCCAAATTATGTTAATGATTTGCATAAATTAATATTAATCCATTTAATTCTTTGTTTCTTAAATAAATTGAGTTGAGACATTATTCATCGAATCTTATCTTTACTCCTATGATTCTTTGTCTAAATAGACTTAAAACAAAAAATAAATTATATGGTATCGATGTAATATGTCGATTAAATTATATATACATCTAACAATAATAATAATTATTGTTAATTATTGTTAGATAGTAAATTAGAATTAATAAAATATCAACCCACCATGTAACAAATTACATATTTTCATAGTTTGTATAATATTATTTTTCATATGTTGGTTTCAATGATTTGTATGGTATCAAAAGTTAATGTTAAAACAACTCATTTGATATAAATGATATAAATAAAAATGCATTGACGTTAAATATTGAATTGAGCAAATAACATAAAATCTTATTAAGATGAAGAATGAATATAACATAAAAACAGTATAATGAAAGCAAAAGTACCAAATAATATTACATAATGAATTAATTTAACCACAAAAATTAAATATCTAAATTTAAGATTTTTTTTCTAAAAATACATAATTATCATTGAGTAGAGCGACAATGTTAAACAAATTATATACATCAATGAAAAGTAAAAAAAAAAAATTGAACTTGAAGTAAAAACTATAAATTTTGTGAGAAATAAACCTCAAAAGTTTATACATCCAAAACATGCAAAAATCATATCAACAACTGATAAAAAGAACTCGTGCTTCATGATCTTCTTTTGAATTTCAAACACTTCAAGCATCCCTCTTGATCCACTCGTGTTTTAAGATCTGCTTTTGAATTTCAAACACTTCAAGCACCCCTCTAAACCCCTATAGACGACATATTCATATTCCCTACAACAAATATAGGAATCAAAAGATCAATTCTAAGAAAATACAAACACTACATGATGGAACTATAGATATGATAATGGCAAAATGAAAATTATTTTGATTGCTCTTGAGAATTAGACTCTATTTATACTAATGATAGTTAAAAGAAATCAATAAGAATGCCACTAATTATGCTTTGGGATTTAATTATTAGTCATAAATAATTTTAATGAATAACGTAAATTAAACATTTTTTATGAATGATCATGAATTAAGCATTTTTAATAACTTTACGGATTTAAAAAATTTATGTTGACATATTCATATTCCCTACAACAAATATAAGAATCAAAAGATCAATTCTATGAAAATACAAACACTACATGATGGAACTATAGATATGATAATGGCAAAATAAAAATTATTTTGATTGTTCTTGAGAATTAGACTCTATTTATACTAATGATAGTAAAAAGAAATCAATAAGAATGCCACTAATTATGCTTTGGGATTTAATT
>JAPKLW010002806.1:24611-47668 GCA_026898455.1 Plectranthus barbatus | reverse complement strand
ATAAAGTGGATTATTCCTAATTTTGGTGTAATTATCTCATGAGTTCAATTAAGGATTTAATCATTTCAATTAATTATGAGTGGAATTATAATAATTTAAGGTTTATCATATCATTGGTGAGAAATTATATTGAGAGGTTGTATGTTTAATATAAAACATAATTGGAAATTATAAAGATTTATATATTTATATTTGTATATATAGGTATAATTATATGTATTAATGTGGAAAATGGAGGAATTATAATACATGTATATATAGAATAATAAAATAATCTTTACACCTTATATTATAATTTTAGAGAGAGAAAAAGCTGTAAAAAAACCCTCCCCACCCCCAAAAACCCGTCAGACCTTTTCCCGGCCAATTTCCGGCCAACCTCGGCGGCATTCGGACAAGCCACCACCACCATCTTGTAGTACGTCTCTCAAGCTTCGATTTGAGTACTCGTGGGCTCCGAGAGGACGAGGAACGAGAGAGATATCGAGGTGTGAAGTTGAGGTAAAATTTTGAGGTTTAATTCGTGGGTTTTCGAATTTATCTTGAAATTCCGGCCATTAATCGACGTTTTAACCTTAGATTCGTGTTCTCCATCGTATAGAGAACGTTCGGATGTCAAGGAAACAAGATTTTGTGGCCGAAAATTGCCACGTGTGTGGAAGAGCTCTGGTGAGCTATTTATCCCTCCCGTTTTTCTTCGTTTTCTTCGTGTTTGAGGTCTTAGTCGTGTTCTAGAGTGTCTGGGAGTTGATTAGTATTGTTGCATGTAAGATCGGGCAAATAAATCGCAAGAAAATGCGAGTTTCAGGGTAGAAATCGGCGAGTTCGTCGGAGAAGACGACTCGTCCCGAACGGGACAGAGGCATCCCGCTCGGGACGAGCCTCGAACGGGCACGGGTCGCGAGCCAAGGCTCCATCCCATTTGGGATGGGTTGATCCCGTTTGGGATGGCCCTCGGCCGGGCAGAATATTGTTCGTAGTCCATCCCGTTCGGGACGGACGAATTCCGTTCGGAATGGGCTTCGACCTTAAGGGTTAAAAACATGATTTTAAGCTGATTTTCATTCCATTTTGGGTCAATTTAATCCCTAAGTTTAATATATGGATTGAGATGCATGTTAAGCGTGATGATAGGATTTAAGATGTGTTGGTTATGAAATACGAATCGATATGGGGTTGAACATGGATGTTGAGTTATAAAGGATGTTGAATTGGAATTGAATGATAATGACTAGGGAATTATGTTGAGAAGTCTTGGTTATAAGTTGGTTTTGAATTCGATTAAGCTTGTCGTGGTCCTAGAATCGTTCGTCCTAACTTGGTGACCCTTGATTATTTGTAGGAGGTTGAGAATTGGAGAAGTAAGCTCAAGATAGCAAGAAACATCTATAACCAAAGCCAAACATCAGGTGGGAAACTATTTCAGTAAAAACAAAATGCGCGTTTTCATTTTCAAATGTGTTATAAAATGCTTTGCTTTAAAATGAGACTGCTATGCATGTTTTGTGCTATTATATATGTCCTCTGTCGTTTCCCATCGACAAGAGAGAATAACTAATGAGTTCAGAACCAGGTTCCATAACTGCGCTAGAACTCAATTATTAGTATGGAGTAGCGACTTCATATGATTGGGAATTTGAAGATATAAGGTGGAAAATTGGTTGTATATGGATACGGTGATTATGAATGATGAATATTAAACGATCGGGTCTCAAAATGGATTGCTGAGACTAGTGCACTTAGATGACAGTAGGTTGAGTGTGTTTACATTCATGACTGATCATCGTAACTTGGAAGTCGGCCAACTTCCAGTTACAACACTGAAACAGATATGATAACATATAAATAGCACGTGCAAAATAAAATGTTTTAGATAGCATGGTTCTTTTCAACAAAACCCCATGTCTATCTGTGTGAGTTGCATAGCATGTTTCCTATATAAATGTATGATTTCGGGCATGTTTCTCATTGGGTACGTAAGTACTCAGCTCCTCGCGTTATTTCTAAAACGTGCAGGTTAAGCGGCATGGATGGGAGTTGCGGGGTGTAAGCTGGTGAAGTGAAGAGGTTTTTGAAAGAATAACAGATCCTGTGACATGTATCTCCATATACATGTCACCATCACGCTACACACACTGCTGCATCACTCTCTGAAATTTCCTTCCCTTTTGAATATTTTTAACCTTTGAACTATGTTATTAAATTGACTCGAAGTACAATTTCTTACTGTTTACTTATCTTTTCATTTAAATTTAAGTCTTCCGCTTTATAATTTGAGAAATGTTTTAGACAAAACCTGAAACATCAATGTAACGTGGCCCCAAATTGGGAAGGTCAGTTGGGGGCGTTACATAGTCACTTCAAGATATATATGTAAAATGTATTTATTCCCAGCCCTGTAATTTCGGGGGCCCTGTGCGATGAGTATAGATGGTGCCCCAATTTTACGAATATAATAATAAATAAATAATATTAATAAAGTAAACATGAGTATAAAATATGTCTAACGCCATTTTTATTTAAAATTTGTTCAAAAACTATAAAACTAAAAAAAACTCATGTTCTTTTACTTGGAAATGGTGAAAGTTTTGATTATATTCATCAATGAATAAATCTTAAATGAAACAAACAACTTTAAATATGATTTTAAAGCAAAATGCATAACTATCATTTACTAATAATCTCATAATTCTCTTTTATTTTTTAATTAAATTCACCACTAAAAATTTCACAATCTAATTCAATTTAAGAACATCTTTTCAAATTATTTCAAATAGACTAATCACAATTTTTAATTATAAAATAACTAATATAATTTTGTGAAAAGAAGTATTTTGATACTTTGTTATACGTTTTATTTGAATTTTTAAACTTATATAACGCTAAATATAAATTTATATCATCTATTATTTTATTTTAATTAAGAAAAATAAATTTATTTATTTTGAGATTAACATAATTTTATAAATTAAATTAATAATATATTAATACTAATATATACTATAAAAATGGTGCCCCAATAATTTTTGGGGCCCGGTGCGGCGTACCTCCCGCATAACCTTAGGGCCGGCCCTTCAAATATCCCTAAAAATCTTCGAACACAAAATCTTTTAGCCATAAATAAAACGATTTTACTAGTGCACTACGAATGTGAGACATCAATATTGCAAGTCCCTTTCATTGCCTCAACAGCATACCCTCCTTTTAATTTATTTATACTATTATACAAAGGATCAATATCATGACAACCACCTAAAAAACAAAAAGGAAGGTCTTGGGTTTAACATGCCTAAACAGTTTAGGTGTGTTTTAGCAATTAACCTAAGTTAAATGCATTTAATATATCTTAATTGGAGATTAATAAACCCTATTTGGGATGAGTGAACCCAATTAAGTATTAATAAAACCCGCTTAAACCGTTTAGGCGTGCCTAACCAAATTTTTGCCTAAAAAAAGACTTGATCAAATAGAGGAAGGCATTATTTTGTTAAATCCTTAAGTTATTGGATTGGAGACAATTTATTAAGGGAATGTCTCAGGTTAGGCACGTCTAAACGGTTTAGGCGGGTTTTTTCTATTAACCCAAGTCAAACCCATCTAATATACCATAATTAGGAATTAATAAGTCATATTTTAATAGGTGAACCCATTTGAGTATAGATAAAACCCGCCTAAAATCGATTAGGCATGCCTAACGCAAGTTTTTGACATTTATTAATAGATGGAGAGTGTTTGATAGGAACCCAATTTTATTTTATCCAACTCCACATTTCAAACATTTAGGCTCTCTTTGGTTGGTTGCTACGTTACAACTTCTTTCTTTTGGCTAAATCTCATTATTTTACTTACAAAATTTGATTCGCTTATTCATTTTTAGTGTTATACAATCATTAATAAACAATAATATTATGCTAAACAGCCATAATATTGACTTGCACTATAATATAGGTGCATGACATTTAGGATTCGATTTCTCAATACTTTTATGGTTTGCGCATCACAAATTTTTATGATTTTATTTTGATATCTTCCAAAAAAAATCTCATTCATAAAATATATATCCTCATTAAAAACTGAATTATGACTCAACCATCTAATAAAATATATTTTCATCCAATACACAACCTATAACCAATATTATTTACCTCTCTCATCAATATCCCAACCCCTCTTCCATCAATATCCTAACCCAATCCAATCCAACTCAATTTTTAATTAAAATATTAATAAATCTATCTTCCAATAAAATATAAATTAAAAATATTACAATTAATACATAATAAAATATGAAAACCAATTACAAATACAAAACATGAAAATCTAAGTTATAAATACATGAATTATAAATTATATATTAAATTACTAGTGCTTATTTTTTGAATCAGATTTTTACTAATTAAATATAGAGAACATAGAGAGGAACCTTAATTGGGAGAGAACATGACAGAGAAAAAGGTTAGCTGTTTCTGTCTGTGATGAAAGCTGTTAGAGCTGCCGTTCCCTGTCTTACTTCCCATGATATGCAAAACATCAACATCAACACGAACATGCCTACGGTTGAGGAAAATCTTATCTTGTTTTGTTTGTCATGGATTCTTACCATATTTTCTTCTCCACCACCTCCATCTAATTGCTTCTTAGTTCAATTACCATTCAGTTCACCAACTAGAGTGGCACTTAAGTTATCTTAGCTTCATATCCGATTCCATCACGTGCATATTCAGGCACCAATCTGTCATTGACTGAATATCTGAGCGTATATTACCTTATAATGGTCAAAGTCTCATGTTCTTATAATAGTCGATTTTGTAGGGAGGAAATGAAATCTTAACACAATCCACGATCCACCCGTGTGCAAAAAAGAAAATTAAACCAAAGCCCTAAGCCATCTTAGGGACTCCAAAACCAGCCACCATTATTGATTTTGCACTTTGCAGTATTCAACATTCATACAATGTAAGATCAAACTTTGGTAAAATTGAAGTTGCTACATGTCATCCTCTCGAACAACAAGGAGGAACTAAATCCAAACCTTAGTTGATCAAGATCAAACACCAACAAGTTATCCTGCATCTGAAACGCTCCAATCACAATCTTGAGCTCCATCATCTTCCCACCATCCAAAAAAGCAAGGCAGGCCGTATCACCACCAACTAGCTTCATCGAATTACCCCCCAAAACCGTCCAATTCTTGCCATCCTCGAACTCCAAGTCAACCTGAGGCACATGAAACCCAACAATTGCACTAGCTTTGTAACAAGTGGTGAATGGATTCACACTCTTCATCCGAGGAACACCCTTCATTGCATCCTTAAAGAACTCGACAAAAGGCTTATAAACATCGGTCACGAGGGTCGTGTAAGGTACTACTGTGCTAAGCCTAATCGCCTCAAATGGAGACAATGGAATCGAGCTTGCACCGATGGATAAGGCCTTGATGCCTATGCCATAATCTGCAGTCTTAGGGTTTGTAAGAAGTGGAGTGTATGATAAAAAACTCGATGCATCTAGTTTTCGAAGAGGATCAAGATTATACGGCTCGTTGCCAAAGAAGATAACCCCATTCCCTGAGCTTGAGCTTGGCAAACACATTGCGAATTTCCGACTAACTAGTGGAAATCTGTCGGAAATCTGAGAAGGGAGAGACAGAGGAGCGAGAGAGAGGCTTGCTAGGCCTACTACTCCTCTTGGAAGAGATTGAAAAAGAGATTTTGGAGCACATGATAGATATATATCGTTCAAGACAATCTGGGCCGTAGGAATTGTGAGATTGATGGATGTGAGTTGATCAGACGCACACAATTGTGTTACGGGATTGTGAGGAGTGACCATGCATTTGCAGGGGGCTGATGATGATGGTAATGGGCAGGGTGAGGGTAGGTACGTAGCTTGGAAGCATTCAGAAGTGAAGCAACCCACGGTGGGATGGCGGCGAGTGGGGCAGCTCCGCCAAGAGAAAGGGGCGGTGATGTCGACGACGTAACGGTCGACGCCGGCGTTGAGGAGTATGGTGTAGAGAGAGGTGGCGGTGTCCTTGTTGAGAGGTGCAACCAATGTAGTGTGAGATTGAGCTGAGGATGGATGGGAGATCAAGAATGAGGAGACAAGCAAAAGACTTACCATTCCGATGATTGCCAGCATTTTTTTTTTTTTTAAATTTTTATGAAATGCAATGAAGAATTTGTGATGCATAAGAATGGTAGTATTAATAAGATTTATTGATCATTGACTTCGCAATTTGCATAGCCTTGAAACTATGGATTTGGACAAGTGGGAGTTTGAGAGTTTTGGGCTCAATTATTAGGTGAGAGTCATAGCCGAAATCGTTGAGTCATCATATTTTGACTTCATTGATGAGAAGTAATAATATAGGTTTGTAAGCATTGAATGAAGGCCATGTGAAATATAGGGCAACTTAAATAACACTACACAAATCTTATGTTACTTCTTTTGTTTTCCCATTTTTGGCACTAGTTAATTGGTTTCAATTAGGGTGGAAATCGACTGAGATGGGCTGGGCCTTGAATTTGTTATAATTAAAAGAGGTTTGAGGCTATCATGTTACTTATAATAAATTCTTTTTAGACTCGACCTTGACCTTATAAGATAAGTGAACCAAAATTTTAATCTATTAAAAGTCTATTTAAGATTATTTTATATTTATAATTATTATTATTTTTAAATTATAAATATATTATATAATTGCTTTATCAAATATGTATAGTATTTTATGTAAATTTATTATAAATTATTCGATATAGTTTTTAATTTTAAATAATAAATATAATTAATTAATTATATTACATATAATTGTTTAAATAAGACGGTCTATTAGGCTTCATATGTATATTTTGAAGTCTGGGTTTAAGCCTGGTTAAATAAAGAGGTTGTACAAATGAGCCAAACCTGACCTATTTACAAATTAAGCCTAATCTGGTCTGGCTGGCCTGGCCGAAGGCCCTTGTCGAGCTGCCCAACATATTTCCACCCCTAATTGCAATCCACAACTTAGACACTTGAGATCATTTTCTAATTTTTATGTTTCATTCCCAATTTCATTATTAAAATTGTTGATGGTAGAAATTTGAGGGATTGTCTTTAAGATTGAATACCTAAAAGAAATGAAAAATACGTAAATGAACAACAATTGAATACCAAAAAAATAAAAGGACACGAGATTTATAGTGGTTCGAGCTTGTGTTCTACCTCCACTTTAAAAAGGTGTTCTAGCTTTTATTCATCTTGGTGATACAATTCACGGGAGGGATATATATCTCTCTATCCAAGTCAACTAAAAAGCCTCTTCCTAATACACCAAAGTTTGGGTATTTATAGGGGTTTAGTGCGCTTATGGGCCAAGTGGGCCTTTTGATGGATTTAACGGGCTAAATGGATTTCAGACTTCAATCGACGGGCCTTCTGATATTTTTCAGTAGTTTTAATTTATTATAATTCAGATTAATTTTATAAATTTAATCCTAAGGGTTCATCCCATTTAATTAGGGTACATAATATTTTTTTTAATTAACTTTCAAATTTTAATTAAATTTTGATTATTAAAATTAATTAATTTATAGCAACATTTTGTGTTCTCATGTTGTTAATAAAAATCAATTAACACATATTGTATAATACTTAATTTTTTTTTCATAATGAAAATTATTAAATTTAATTATCAAGACAGGAAATACCATCGCCACACAAAGGATTTAATTGTGAACTCGGGAGTATATAGAAAATACTAAAAATACTTCCATCAACAGTATTAGTTTCTCCTCGACTCCTATGTATTCAACTCCCAGCCTACGCCAACATAAAAACAACAATAAATACGTAAAAAAAACGAAGACAACTCAATAGTCTCGAAAAGCTCTACGATTTTGCTGTGAATTTTAAATATCGAAATCGTCAAGCTTTATTGGTAAAGTTGAAGTTGGCGCACGTGGTTTGACGTCCCAACAAGGTAGAACTAAATCCAAGCATAGATTTCTCCAAATCGAACTCCAACAGATTGTCTTCAATCTGATGCCCGCCAATCACAATCCCCGCCGTCGCCTTCTTCCCTCCATCCACAAACCCCAAACACGCCACCTCACTCTTGTTCACATAAACCATCGAGTTCGCGCCAAAAATACTCCAACTCACTCCGTTACCCAGCCCCAGCTCTATCGCCGGCACCGCCGCGCCCAGCCGCGTGCTCCCCAAGCTCGACGCCCTGTAGCACGTGCCGAACGGCGGGACCGGGCTCACTCTAGGGATCTTTGAAATCGACTTCACGAACGCCTTCGTAACGGCGTTGTAGATCGAACTGTGCAGGACGGTGTACGGCGCCACCGTGCTGATCTTCGTGCCTCCGTTGCCTTTCTTGTTTATCTTCAGCAAGCTGGGGCTCACCGCCACGGGCTTGCCGTTGATCTTTATGGAGTCTACCCCGATGAAATACTCCATCGATGGCCAAGATTTGTCGGGGAAGGTGTCGATGATAGGCACGACGGTGCTGACGGGGTTGAGCAGTAACGGAGTGTAGGTGAGTCCAGCCGAGACGGTCTGCCCCGGGAGGAATGTGTACGGCCCATCTCCGACAAAAGCCACACCTTTCGACGAACTCAAACAAATCGCAAATTTTTTACGGATTTGCAAGGATTTGGACAGCAGGGAAGGGAGTGAGGTGTCAACCCTGCCGAATCCGGCAACTCCTTTAACCCCATTAGCCAGTTTCTCCCCAAGAAACAGAGAGCCACAGGAAAACAAGAAGTTTCGGACTCGAACGACTCGGCCGGGATTGGAGCCGTCGGTGGACTGAAGAACGAGAACGTCGGTGGACAACTCACCGATCTGAGCCGATTTCTCGACGGGGTTGTAGACGACGTTGTGGCATGTGTTGTTGTTGCAACCGGGAATAGGGCCGGCCCAGCAGTCTCCGCAGGTGGTGGACTTAGCGAGCTTGCAGAGAGGGGAATGGCAGATGGCGGGGTTGTAGGTGGAGCTGCGGTATTCTTGCTCGTCACAGGCCACCCATAAGTTTTTCCCGCCGATGTCGACGGCGACTCTGACGCCACGAAGGGGGGTTCTTTGGAAGATGGTGGTTATGTACTGGCTGGTGGATGGGTCCTTGACGACGGGGAGGACGACGGCGCTGGGCTTGAACGGCTTTTGGGAGGAGGTGGGAGTGAATAGAAGGAAAAGGGTGAAGAAAATGCAGAGGAAGAAGGGGGGAGAAGACATTGTTTGGGATGGAGATGGTTGTTTTTGAAAGTGATGATGGTGTGGGTATAAATAGATGGAGGATTGTTGCATGAAATTGCACGTGAAAGAGCAGGCTGCCGCATGCAAACAAAATCGTCTAAATATAGAATGGAATACTTTGGATAGTGGAATATTTTTGAAAGGATAGAACACCGAAATCATCAAATATTACTTTAAACATATTTAATTTAAACAATAATTTAAAAAAGACCAAGTGGTCCACGTGGAATTCTGCAGCAAAATAAAATAAGTTCCTTGAATAAATTAAACAGTAGTTTAAGTGCTTCAATAACTCATGGATGAAAACTATGGGCGATAATAGGTCAAAGCTTTGAACGACAAATCTGAACCTAGTACAAATTTAATAGGTTTTAGTTTAATATGTTAACTATAATAGGTTTTTTTAATGACAAAAACTTGCATTAGACACGCTTAAACGGTCTAGGTGAGTTTTATCTATAACCCCAAATAAAATTTATTAATTTTCAATTAGGGTATATTCGATGAGTTTAACTTGGATTAATTGATAAACTCGTCTAAACTGTTTAGGCATGCATGTTTAACCTGAGACCTTCCCTTTTGTAATTGGATGATCTATGGACCTTAAAATACCTAATTTGAAGTATGAGTTCAACATATTTAATAGAATAGACTTTTCAAGAGATCAAACGTAACATTTTTTATAAATTAATCCGCTCAAGTGAGTGTTCCATGCTTGAGATGTATTGTTGAAAACATCTTGTTTGTGACTACAAGATCATGAATTTGAGATTCTTCAAAAATATTTAAGTGCGTATTTAAATAAAATGCATTTCTATTCCTAAATTGGCACAAGTGTATTAAGATAGATACGCATGATTAGGGTTTACGCATGATTAGGGTTTTACATGCATTATTAGGGTTTGATAGATTCATTCATATCTTCTATGTATTTCTATAGATTTATTCATATCTTGTACACATCTTGTATCTCTCTATATATATGTGATCAATAATACATAGAAATTATTGAGGCAAATATTGTTGGTCTATCATGGTATCAGCCTAACCTCGATCTCTCTCTCTCTCGTTTTCTTTCCCTCTCGCCCTCATGGCCGACGCCGTTACGGCTCCTGATTCTATCCCTCTCTCTACCCTAGTCCATATGATCACCATAAAATTATCTTCCACCAACTATCTCCTATGGCGTGGTCAACTCGTTCCCCTTCTATCTTGCCAAAACCTAATTGGCTATGTTGACGGCTCTACGCCCTCGCCTCCAACCACGCTCATCTCGGCTGCCGGCGAGTCCACCCCAAACCCCGCCTATCTCTCTTGGCGTCAACAGGACCAACGCCTTCTCAGTCTTCTCCTATCCACCCTCACCGAAGAAGCTATGGCTGAAACTCTCGGCTGCCCCTCCTCTCGCTCTGTCTGGCTCGCCCTTGAGTCGGCGTTCAGTCATAAGTCAAAGACTCGCGAGATACAACTCAAGGACGACCTTCAACTTATGAAAAAGGGTTCTCGGTCTGTCAAAGAGTACGATCGTCACTTCAAGTCGATCTGTGATCAACTTGCGGCGATCGGTCGTCCGGTTGATGATACGGACAAGGCGCATTGGTTTCTTCGTGGATTGGGACCCTCCTTCGTCAACTTTTCTGCCGCACAGATGGCCCTATCCGCCGTTCCTTCCTTTAGCGATCTGCTAGCAAAGGCTGAAAGCTTCTCCCTATTCCAAGATTCTCTCGACTCATCATCACCGTCCTCTGTTGCCTTCTACAGTCAGCAATCCTATTCCTCTCCTGCTTGCGGTATTCTTGGGTCGGCACCCTCTAATCCTCAACCGCAGCCTTCTCAGAACAAGCAACGTGGTGGTAAGAACAAAAAGAAGCAGTATCGCCCTCCACGTTGCCAAATCTGCCGCACTGATGGCCATTACGCTTCCGACTGTCCACATCGCTATACTCCGAAGCCAGTCTCTCATCTAGCCGAAGCTCTCTCTACTAGCTGTTCTATCTCGGCTCCGGACCACTCGGACTGGTACCTAGATACTGGTGCCTCGGCTCACATGACTGCTTCTCCCTCCACCCTAGATACCGTATATCCCTACTCCGGTTCAAATCAGGTGGTTGTAGGTAATGGGAAAACACTATCTATTTCCCATACCGGTAATGTTACTCTCTCCTCATCTCTCTGCCTTTCTGATGTTCTTGTTGTTCCTACTCTTACTAAAAATCTATTATCTGTTAGCAAACTCACCGCTGACTTACCCATTAATGTTCTTTTTTCCAATAATTCTTTCCTTGTTCAGAACCGCAACACACACGACATCCTAGCCAAGGGTCATCGTAGAGCCGGCCTTTATGTTCTGGATAGCGTGTCTCCAGCTCTCTTCGCCTCTACATCCAAGGCGCCCTTGACAGCTTCCATGGATCTTTGGCATGCTCGATTGGGTCATGTTTCTTCTGAGTCTCTGTTATCTCTTTGCAAGTCCGGTCATATTTTTTTTTCCACTAAGTCTTTATCTTCAGCTCTTTGTCGCTCATGTCAAGCCGCAAAGAGCACTCGTCTTCCTTTTCCGTTAAATGAAAAACAGTCTTCACGACCCCTTGATTTAGTACACTGTGATCTCTGGGGTCCTGCGCCTATTATATCCAATGAAAATTTCCGTTATTATGTTATATTCATTGATGACTTTTCTCGCTTTACTTGGTTCTATCCTCTTCATCATAAATCAGACTTCTATAAAACCCTAAAAACTTTCACTGCTTTTGTTGAAAATCAGCTATCTTGTTCTATTAAATCCTTCCAATTCGATGGTGGTACTGAATTTACGAATCATGCAGTACGTAATTTCTTTCAAGAAAAAGGTATTCACCATCGTTTCTCCTGTCCCTACACTCCTGCTCAAAATGGCAGGGCTGAAAGAAAGCATCGGCACATTACCGAGATGGGCCTGACGAACCTCTTTCATGCCAATCTGCCGTTGTCTCTTTGGGTCGATGCATTCAGCTCAGCCGTCTACACAATCAACCGGCTACCATCTTCCATCCTAAATGGGTCGACCCCATATCATGTTCTCTACGATTTCTCTCCTTCATACACTCCCTTCCGTCCTTTTGGTTGTCGCTTGTATCCTTGTCTTCGTGATTACGCCTCAAACAACTGTTTTGTTCGTAGTCTACCCTGTGTCTTTGTAGGTTATTCTTCCGCTCACAAGGGTTTCAAGTGCCTAGATCTTATCTCCTCGCGCATGTACATAACTCGCCATGCCCGGTTTGATGAGGCACTATTCCCTTTCAAATCACCATCCTCACCCGCCACTCACCCTGATCACCTCACTGTCTCCTCCTTCGTCGAGCCGCGCCCAATCACACCTGCAGCTCCCACTTGTCAAACACGACCCGAGCCCCCTCCACCTACGTCCACGTCCTCTCCCCCGCCTTGCACCTTGTGTTCGCGATCCTGAACCACTGCATCACGTCGAACAACCCCCTCACCCTCCTCCAGCCGTCCAAATTCATCCAACTCACCCCATGATCACTAGGGCTAAAGCTGGTATTTTTAGACCACGATATATTGCTAATTTTGCTAACACTGGTCTTCATGTTGCTCTTTTGTCTAGTTCCGAACCTCGTGGTTACAAATCTGCAGCTAAACACTCCCACTGGATGGCGGCAATGGAAGAAGAAATGAGTGCTCTTCACAACAACAACACTTGGACACTTGAGCCTCGCCCACCAAATGCCAACATCATCGGCTCTAAATGGGTTTTCCGCACCAAATATCTCCCTGAATAGGGAGCCGCCGAATACACCAGCTACACCTAGACGGTTCCATGGATCGCCACAAAGCAAGACTTGTGGCTCAAGGATTCACTCAACTTCCGTGTTTGGATTTCTCTCATACCTTCAGTCCTGTCATCAAGGCTACAACGGTGCGAGTGATTCTCACACTTGACGTGCATCACAATTGGCCTCTTCATCAACTGGATGTCAAAAATGCCTTCCTCAACGGGCATTTGTCATCTCCCGTATATATGGAGCAACCGCCCGGATTCAATGATCCTCAGTTTTCGAACTATGTTTGCAAGTTATCAAAGGCACTTTATGGGCTAAAGCAAGCACCACGCGCCTGATTCCAACGGCTCAGTGACTACTTGATTCGTATTGGGTTCTCATGCAGCAAATCAGACACGTCTCTATTTATTCTACACAAGGCCGACATCATCTTGTACCTCCTGGTGTATGCCGATGACATTATTCTGACCGGCAACAATCAACCTTATATCTCGCGCCTCATCTCCAACATGAATCAAGAATTCTCCATTAAAGATTTGGGACGTCTCAATTATTTTCTTGGTTTGGAGATAGCTTCCACTACCGATGGCCTATTTCTCTCACAGGCAAAATATGCAAGAGATATTCTCACTCGGTCGGATTTGCTGGATTCTAAACCGGTCGCCACACCCCTAGCTGCCGGAACAACTCTTCAGTCTGACGGTCACGCCTTTGCAGATGTATCCAAATATCGTTCTCTGGTCGGTGCCTTGCAATACTTGACAATCACATGCCCGGATCTCTCCTTTGCCGTAAACTTAGCCGCCAATATCTGCATTCTCCAACCGATAAGCATTTCCAGACTGTAAAGCGGATTCTACGCTACGTTAAGGGAACTATCAATCATGGGTTGATCTTTTCTCGCAGCAAGGATTGCGGCCTCGTCGCTTATTCCGATGCTGATTGGGCACGCTGTCTAGATACCCGCCGCTCCACATATGGCTATGCTCTCTTTCTTGCAGGAAATCTTGTTTCCTGGAGTGCTAAGAAACAACCAACTGTCTAGCGTTCAAGTTGCGAATCTGAATATCGAGCCCTTGCTAACACTGCGGCTGAAGTCATGTGGTTGTCTAATTTACTCTCTGAGCTTTGAATTAAGCTCCCTCGATCACCCTCCATATTTTGTGACAACAATAGTGCCATATTCCTGACACAAAACCCTGTCGCGCATAAACGAGCCAAGCACATTGACCTGGATTATCACTTTGTTCGTGAGCTCGTCCTTGCTAATCGGATTCGAACAGAGTTCGTTCCAACTACACAGCAAGTTGCAGACATTTTCACCAAGGGATTGCCGCGGCCTCTATTCGAGTTCTTTCGGAGCAAGCTTCGAGTTGTCAGTTTTCCACAATCTCGCTTGAGGGGGGATATTAAGATAGATACGCATGATTAGGGTTTACGCATGATTAGGGTTTTACATGCATTATTAGGGTTTGATAGATTCATTCATATCTTCTATGTATTTCTATAGATTTATTCATATCTTGTACACATCTTGTATCTCTCTATATATATGTGATCAATAATACATAGAAATTATTGAGGAAAATATTGTTGGTCTATCAAAGTGAATTCTTAGGGAGCCTTTTGTAAAAGAGGATGTCTTCAACTACTCTATAGTCCTATATGAAGTTTCAAACACATCACACAAGCTTCTGCATTGTGTTCCTTGTCACAAAGAGCTCATCACACTGCAAATGAGAAATTGTCATAGGTGGATCAAATTGTAATCTTCTTTTAAAATTGTTAAAAGCATCACGATGTAAAAAAGGATGCAAGATAAAGCTTCGCAAAAAGATCTTTTATTCAGTCATAACACTACAAAAAATCGCCTTTTTGTGACGGACATCTGTCGCCAAAAAATAGTTTTTGAGTTTTTTTTTAACCAGTCTTGAACCGGTCGGTCCAATAATTAAATTTTTTTGCCCTACGTCCGAGGGAATTCGAACTTGGCATATCCTGCACGCGTGCTGGACGTTTTACTGCTGAACCAAATACTAATCTCAATTATTATACGTTCTTAAAAATATACATAAAAAAATTAAAGAACTTTGCGACGGAATTTTCCGTCGCTAAGATTTATGACGGAATATTTCGTCGCTAATTTGCGACTCATTTTTTCTTTGATCGCTATTCTGTGGCAAATTTTGAATTTTCTTGTAGTGTAAATGGATCAATTAATACAAGCAAGGGAAGACAAAAACAAGAAGTAGAACGATAGAGAGTCGTTCGGACAAACTGCTCCTTTCTGGATGCACGAAAGTCAATCAACGAGGGCACGTTGATTGATACAACCGTGTTGAAAGAGACCCACTCAAGGCAAAGATTCTCCAACCAAGGTCAATCCACTACCTTTGATTCTGTATCCTCATCTATTTTGAAGAAAAAGGAAGACTGGAAGTATTCTGCATTTGTGAAAACACTGAAAAAGGTAAACATCAATTTACCTTTGATTGAAGCCTTGTAAGAAATCTTGGGCTACATGAATTTTCTCCAAAAGATGATGAGTGAAAAGAAACAACACGTGGAGAAAGACATCGTCCCAATTCATAAAGAATGTAGCCTTATCCTTCAAAAGAACCCATCAATAAAATGCAGTGATCTAGGATGTTTTTCCATACCAGTCGAGATTAGAGTATTGGAGTTCAAAAAGGTGTTGTGTGACACAGGTTCCAGTATTAATTTGTTGTCTTTCTCACTTTACAAAAAGCTACACGTTGATCAGATGAGGCCCACAATAATCACACTGTAGATAGTTGATCGTACTGTTTCTCACCCAAAAGAAATTGTAGAGGATGTGCTCATTTCTGTGTGTCATTTGATATTTCCTATTGATTTTGTAACTCGTGTTATAAAAGAAGATTAGAATATGCTAGTGATTCTTGGGCAATAATATTTGGATACAAGTGGGCTCTGACTGCAGTGTTACGCGCATACTTGAGCTCTTCTTCAAGTTCTTTAATCTTGTCTTGGCATGAGAATGCCTCAGCAGATCGCGAAGTATTGGATTTAATCCCCTTTAGATTTCCTGCTCAACAAGCAAACGGTTGTACATCCTTACCATGCATGCCGAATACGAGAAGATCACCTTTAGGCTGACACATGAAGCATTGCCAACTGCTGCAAGTCATGGTAGTCTCCTTGTAAGTTCATTGATTGAGGGTTGACGAAAGACTCATAACTCTTTATGTCTTCACTTGCCATTCGTAAAAAAAAAAAAAAAGATGAACAAGAGGTTTGCCTATAAACCTTAATCATGAATTCTGGTATGGTTGAATACCTGCTTGCTAAGACAAACAACTATACATGAAAACATGATGTGGTCCTTAGTGAGTTGAGAATAGTTAGTTTGAAAGATTAACTGTTCCAATACCACTTATTGGTCACAATCAGTTAACTGATCATAGTATGCGCAAAATAATCAAACTATTAGAGCGTGAGGAAGCGTGTATGTAACTGGGTGGGCTCAAGTTCAGTTACGATCTGTTTGTCTAAAACCTTAAGTTGAATAGTTACTTTTTCAGTTTTCAAATATACTCCACCAATATTAATTGGTGAGTTTTGAGAATTCGACTAAAAAATACCAAGAAAAATAAGCGAGCAATAATTTAACACAAGATTTATATAATGATTTGGGATCTCAAAATCCCTATGTCTACTCTTCTTCCTATGAATAGGAAGGAAATCAATAACCTCTATTTTATACACTAAATCTTAACTGAACGAACTTTACCATGTCTATCATGCTAGGCTCTTCCTCTTATAAATTCCACTATCAACGGTAATTTAATATGTGAGATAATTTTTTGTTCTTCTGCCTGTTGAGGTTTATCGCATTTCTAAACTATAGGTAGCGGCAAATCCAGAGATTGTTGCTCTCTTCTGGAGTCGACAATCTTTTTCTTCCTTTCTTATGAAGTCAGCAATGTAGCACAGTTACTGATTTCTTGAAACAAGTGTCTAATTGCATAAAAATTTTGTGCAAAAAGGCTCCAATGACTTAGAGAGAGAGTACTTCAATATATGTCGTCGCTCTTTTTTTCTATTGCTATTTCTCTTCATATATTCACCCTCCTCTTTTCTTCACTTATTTGGAAGTTTTTATATCCTCAATATTTAAAAACTTTCCGTTGCATAAGAGTGAAACAACTTCTTACTTTTGCTGGTTATCATTGGTGTACGAAAGTATTTTCCTATAGCTTTCTGTCATTTTAGATTTAGTCTTATTGATGTCAAATACAATTTTGATATTCAAATATTTTGTCCAATTGCCTTCAGTCTTCCAACTAATTTCTCAAGTGATCTAACCCCACTTGACGGATGAGCATTCTCATAATTTTGTCAGCTATAATCTTCAGTTAAACTTGATCTTATTCTCAGTTCATCTGCGTTTGTCTTCAGTTAATCTAGCCTAAACTATTAAAACACTTGAAATTAAGAGATATAGGAAAATACTACTCAACCTCAATCAGTTTTATACAATAATTATTACTACTAACTTATAATAATTGACATTTTATTAAAACATCCAAAATATTCAACATGATCCGAATCAGGGGCAATCTCAGACATTAAGAGGGAAAAAAATCATTTTGCAAGTATATGGATTTTAGCCATTTTATTCAAAATTCTCAATTTTTAAAAAAAATAAAATTTTTTTAATTTAAATATTACTCTCTTGTCGCCAATATAATCCAACTCTTAATCAATTGAATACAAGAAAAGGTTTTACTCACTTACACTAAGTTTGACACTCAAAAATACTACCTCCGTCCCGGATCATTAGTCTTGTTTCATTCCGGCACAGATACCAATGCGAGTGAGATAGAAGAAATTAATATTTTATTAATGAGTGTGTATTAATTTTCCATTTTAGGAAAGCAAGACTAATGTTTGGGACAGACGAAAAAGGAAAACATGACTAATGTTTTGGGACGGAGGGAGTATCATTTACTATCGAAGATCAAGCTCAATTCAAGAAAACTGTAAATTTGAAATGAGGAGAAAGAAACTAAATAACGCAGATAAAAATGCTTCAAAGATTAGCCCAAAAACATGTTTTCTAATACCATGATTATACATCAAGCTAATTCACAACCACACTCTTTTTCACACATCTGCAGTTCCCAGCATCTAACTTTAAGTTGCAGATTTGTGAAGGCCAGAGAGAGTAAGTCAGAGCAAGAAATTCAAAGGGAGAGTCACATCACAATTTATAAACTTGTAATTTCATGAAATGACAACTTTATCAAACACTATGCAATTCCTCTTTTTCCACAAGGCTCAATAATTATCTCACAACACATCCAAGAAAACTTCTTGTTACATACATCACAGAAGCTGGACAAAAAAAAAAGTTGAAGAAACATTGTGATGTTAGAATTGAAGTCCCACAACTTTACAAAATCTTGAGAATTTATCAAAATTAGTTTAAGCTCTACAAAACATCATCATATCTCCATTGACAATGAGCTTGCTTCAATATCAGAGCATTTCTTCTCTCCCATCAGCAATGGGGAAATTCCAAGCATGGAGTTTCCCAAGTTGAATTCCAGCAGATGATCCTCAATCTGATAACCTCCAACAACAATTGAATCCCTAGGATTCAGACCTCCATCCAAGAATCCCAAACACATGACCTCATCACTAACCGGCACCATCGAATTCCGGCCATTGATCCTCCACTTCACCAATTCACTTTGCAAAACAAGATCAATAATTGGGACAGTTGCACCAGCCCTTTGACTCTCCACATGTTTTGAATCAAAACACACCTCAAATGGAGCCACAGGTGGAACCAAACTCATATTCATGGATATTGCAGCCTTAATATAGGACTCAACTAATGCCCCATAGATCTTGCTCTGCAGTGTAGTGTAGGGAACAACTGTACTAATCTTTGCCCCAAGAAGCCCTTTCTGATGCAAATGGAGCTTCTTACCAGAAATCTTGATTGAACTAACATCTATGTAATAGCCTTGGTTAAACCCACCTTTCTTGGAAATTAGAGGGGTGAACATCATGGAACTTGAGATTTGACTCTCTAAAGGGTTCCCACCAAGGGAAATTACACCATTTTTGGGGGATAAACACACTGAGAATTTCCTATCAAAAAACCCAAAAGTGGTTGAAAATTGTGATGGGAGTGAGATTCTTGAATCTCCTAACCCTAACATCCCTTTAGCATCATTAGCTAACCCACTAAGCAGCAAATTTGGAGCAGACAAAAACAAGAAATTCTCACTCTTAGCAAAAGTAGCGGAACCAAGCCCATCCCAGAACCCCATAGCCATCACATCTTCATTCAGATCTCCAGATGTAGAAATTCTTGAAATCGTGTTTTCAGCCTGCAAAACACAAATCTTGGAGTTGTGCTCTGCCCCACCAGGTCTGTAACACCCCCTAACAGGCTTAGCCATGGAACACTTGAGAGAACAGCTTCTGATGGGCTGCTGAGTTTGAGAACGGGGTTCGAGTTCAGAGCCCAGCCAAACAAAAGGGCCATTCAGATCAACCACAAGATCGACAGAATCAAGATTTTCACCCATGAAAACACGAGCAACATACTGAAGAGTCGAGGAATCTCTCGAAACCGGAATGATCGCAGCTTTTGGCAAGATGGGATTTTGGGAAAGCGAGGCGGACTCCGAAATTAGAAGAATAAGAGGGAACAGTAGCAAAAACTGAACAGAGCAAGCCATGGATGGGTTAGAGAGAGAGAGTGATCGGAATATCTGTCAACAGTATTTGTGGCGAACGGCAGCCGTTTAGGTCTGAAGACTTTTAAGATGAAAGAAATAATATTTAAAACAAGTTTTCTTCATTTAAAACATTATTAAATTTGGTTTGGATAAGATCTAACATCTTTTTGGAAATTCTTGGAATAGTTTGGTGACTAGACACCTTCGTTTTCCATTATCACAGACACTTTCGTTTTCAAAGATAATGCAAATGTTGTCAATTTCGATGAGCCCAACAATTCTCCTCGTGCCTAAACTCAGGAAGGTCGGCAAATGTCTCTTTTACCCTTGATACGCGTTTCTCATTCATCAATGTCCAACATGCATAACAATTCACAAACGGTAAGGTCTTGAGTTAGGCGGACCTAAACGATTTAGGCGAATTTTATTCATTAATCCAAGCTCAAATTTATATAATATATCTTAATTGAAATTAATAAATCCTATTTGGGATGGATTAATCCATTTGGATAGGATAAAACCCGCCTAAACCGTTTAGACCTGTCTAACACAAGTTTTTGCCTTCACAAATATCTTTAAATAAACAATTAACAAATTTATATCTACATAAATTATTTTTATTAAAAGGAATATATAATTTGGATAATACAATCGTATTATCAATAAAAAAACTAATTAACTTTGACAAAAAATGGCGTTAGGCAGGCCTAAACGGTTTAGGCGGGTTTTATCCTACCCAAATGGGTTGACCCATCCCAATTAGAATTTATTAATCTCAATTAGGGTATATTATATGGGTTTGGGCTTAGGTTAATGGATAAAACCCACCTAAATCATTTAGGCTTGCCTAACCCAAGACATTCCCATTAACTTTATATAGATGTTAATACATCCGAGTCATTGAAATAAAAATAATAATTAAATTTTAAAAATATTCATACAGTAAATTGAAGTAGTAGCAATAGAAGAAAATTTGAAGCTTGAGATTCACCACCATCAAGGTTAAAGTTTTAAATTTGAGCTCTAACTAGGGATGGAGAAAAATACTGAAATATCGAAATACCGGACATACATTAAAAAAATATTTAATTTTTTGAATACTGTAATTTTTGGTAACGTATCATACCGTACCGAAAATTTCCGGTATGGTAATAGTATGACCATCCTAATATTGAAAGTGTACCAACACATACCATACCTGAAATATAATAATATTTTTTATTTTTTTATTTTAAAATAATAAGTTACAAATAAAATCATATAGATTAAAAGTAAAATCATATATTCTATTTTCACCTAACAATATTATTGATATAAACATTTTCTTGAATAAATATTAAAAGAAAAAATCTTAAAAATCAAAGTATATCGAGAATTTTTGGTATGCTAACGATATACCGAAATAATGATAACATAAATGATATATAAATCATGTCTTACCAAAATCATATTAAGATAATTCCAAAAAATTTATTGTGCCGAAGTAATGGTATATAAATTATCTCATACCGAAATTTTTGTATACCTAACTAAGGTATACCGAAAACTTTGGTATGATAATAGTATAATTTTTTCTCATATCGTAAATTTCGGTAAGGTATAAGGTATGAAGGAAAATGTCCAACATACGGCACCGAACCATCCCTAGCTCTAACTCAATCAAATTTAAAACTTTCAAACTTGAGTTTCAGTTGGTATCAAACTTAATATAATTGAACTTAGTTTTTTAGTAGTTTTTTCATTTGAAGAAGAATCTAAATTTATATATATGTATATATATAAGTCGATACGTAATTAAATATCATATAAAGGGTTACTTATGATTGCATATTAAGTTCGCAAGTTTAACTCGATTGCTCAATCAGTATGCTCGCAATTGATTAATATTAAATTAATTTTAGATAAAATCGATATAAATTTGTGGGACTTATTTTGAATGATGAATTAGTGTGGGGCCCATTACTTAAATGGATATGCCAGTGAAGAGATGAAGATGAATTGATTCCATATATTTATTTATTGTTAAAATGGGTGGGTGGAGATATATTATAATGAAGCATGAAAGGGGGAAGAGGCTATCAATTCAATTCGAACAGACTAGCCTTATATTATATATAGGCATAAGCATATCCACTTTATATTCTTTTATATTTTGGCCACCGGATTTGACCTACACCTCAGCACATTGTTTCCAGAAACCACCACCTAATTTATTGTAGGAATATTATTTATCCACATTCTCAAAAATAATTTAATTATCAACTCACTACTTTAAAAAAAATAAAATTTTAATTTAAGATCTAAAACATATTAAAAGCTTCAGTTAAGGATACAATATTAAAGTCCTAAATTGAGGATTTTATAGTTTTTTTTATCTTAATTGATAATGTTAGGAAGAATCCTCCTTTATGTCTGATTATTTTAGTATGTTAAACCATTACCAGTTGAAAGTGTCTATGGATTAGCCTAGTCTGTTCAAACTTGTAATGTCTTGTTAGGATGCTATCGAGTTATAATTAAGCTAGTCAAGATAAATTGAGTCCGGGATTTAATCCACCAGTTTGGATCGCGAAAGGAGTTAGAAGAAACTGGCTACCAGTTTGGAGAAGCTGGAACTGGCAATCAATTTGGAACAAATATGTCAACTGGCCGAGAACACCACCTTGGATCATCCCCATTTGCAAGTCCAGTTTCCACACATTACTAACTCACGCATATAGACAAAAAGAACGAGTCAGAGGAA
Organism: Plectranthus barbatus; assembly: GCA_026898455.1. Classification (NCBI taxonomy): domain Eukaryota; kingdom Viridiplantae; phylum Streptophyta; class Magnoliopsida; order Lamiales; family Lamiaceae; genus Plectranthus; species Plectranthus barbatus. The sequence goes on along the minus strand of JAPKLW010002806.1, from coordinate 25,160 downwards.
TCTTTAACAAATCGAATTTTAAGAATGGAGATTCATTAAAGTATGAAGATCTCACAACCAGTTGCAATTCCTCGGACTGACAGAGCTGTTCTGACACAAAGTTGCAAGTCAACATTCATTGTCAGAAAAGGACGGTGCAGGTCCTGAACTTCAGAAAAAACACACTGTCCTTCGCAGAAAAGAGAGGTACCGAATTAGATGGCGTCCGGATTGTCTCTAAAAGGCTACAATTTCAAAATTCTCACACTTCATCTAAATAGACGAAGTGCTCCCAGGAGAGAGGTTACTGAAATTGCCAAAGTGAAAAAATTGAACTACTGAACAACGAAATGCAAACTCAAGCGTTCAACCTTCGATGTTTTTCTAAGCTAATTGTTGGTTTTTGTTATGAATAATGATGTAATTCTCCTTTTATTTATTTTTTGTTGTGTCAAAACCCACCAACTAGGAGTGTCTCTAACATTAGATTCGTCCAAAAACTTATAAAGTCATATTAGAATTGTATCGAGTTGTAATGGAGTTGATCGTACGAAATTTGGAATCAAGAAA
>JAPKLW010002806.1:0-24601 GCA_026898455.1 Plectranthus barbatus | reverse complement strand
TGTTTGGTTTCATTTTATATGCTTTCTTGTTATTTTAGTTTGGAGAAATCACAAAACCCCCATTAATTTACAAGCAATAGAATGTGCACGATTCACTTTCACTCCCTTGGGTACGATATCTGGACTTAGATCTGTATTACTTGTTAAGACATACGTGCACTTGCGTATAATTATAATAGCTACTAGCATAACAACAAGTTTTTGGCGCCGTTGCCGGGGAGTGATTGATATTGAGTCTGTATGCTATTTTATTGTTTGAATTTGCATGCACAGTTGGTTGACTGAAGTTGTAGGAAACTAATCATTTTCTATAATTGTAGGGAATGCTAGCGGTGTATGAGTGAGGAGACAATCAGAGAAATATTTCTATTTGATCTAGAGATAGAGAGAACTTTTAGAAAGAACAAAAGAAAGCAAAGAGTTAGAAAGATGGCTGACAGAATTCCTGAGCCGGAAGTTGACTTGGAAAATCCGGTTGATGAAAGAGATAGGATAATCCGAACTTGTACAGCACCAAGGTTCTTAGAGTTTGATCCAGGGGTTGCGAGGCCAGAAGTTCAGGCACAACACTTTGAGTTGAAACCTGTGATGTTTCAAATGCTGCAGAGTTTGGGGCAGTTTGGGGGACAGGCTACTGAAGATCCACATTTGCATTTGAAATCTTTTCTAGAGATTTGTGATAACTTCAAGCTACAAGGAGTTACACCTGAGGCCTTGAGGATGCGGTTGTTCCCTTTTTCTCTAAGGGATAGTGCAAAAACCTGGCTCACTAATTTGCCACCAGGATCTGTAACTACCTGGAACAAGCTGACTGAAACCTTTCTGCTGAAATATTTCCCTCCAACAAGGAATGCACGATGTAGGAATGCAATTATGGCATTTAAACAAGAGGATGAGTCTGTTAGTGAAGCATGGGAAAGATTCAAAGAACTATTTCCGGGCAAATTTAAGAGCAGCAGCTATCTCCACTCCCAAGGTAGCAGGAATGCTGGAAGTTGATCCAATGAACGCTTTGACTGTGCAAATGGAGGCTCTGGGAGCAACTATGAAGAGCATTGAGAAAAATACCAGCCCAAGTAAAACAACTCCAATGTGTGCAGAAACCTCAGGACCTGTGGACTGTATTTATTGTGGAGGAGCACACCAATTTGAGGAATGTCCATCAAATCCAGCGTCGGTTTGCTATATGGGAAATAGAAATCATCATCACCAGACTAATAATCCATACTCAAACACTTACAACAGTGGATGGAGAAATCATCCAAACTTTTCTTGGTCTGGACAAGAAAATCAAAATGCTGCAGGAAGGGAGCAACATTATAACAAAGGAGGTTATAATCAACAACAGAGTCTAGAGGAAACAAGAGAAACCCATGGAGGAAATGAGAATTCATGACTCAAAATGAAGTGCGGCTTAAAAATCAAGATGCTCTTATTCAGAGCCAAGCATCTTCTCTAAGGAGTCTGGAAGTGCAAATGGGGCAGTTAGTCAATGAATTAAGAAGCAGGCCACCAGGAGCATTACCGAGTAACACTGAGAATCCAATGAATGGAAAGGAGCAATGTAAAGTTGTCACGCTTCGAAGTGGGAAACAGTTCGAAGAGAGAAGGACTGAGAATTTGGAAGCAGGAGAAGGATCATCATCAAGAGCTGCAGTGACTAAAGAGAACCTGCAAAAAGAAAAGTTGCTGGAGAAAGAGGATGTACCTCCTGATTTGAGGACAGAAGAAGATCCTGTGGAGAAACCTACAGAGATAACTGAAGGAAATATTTCTAAAACTAAGAGGAAATCTGGTTTGGAGGAATATGATTATGCACCACCACCACCATACCCAACTAGATTTAAGAAGCAGAAAGAGGAGGAACAGTTCAAGAAATTTTTGGAAATGCTGAAACAAATTCATATCAATGTACCATTGGTGGAAGCACTTGAGCAGGTGCCAACTTATGTGAAGTTTCTGAAGGACATCTTGTCAAAGAAAAAGAGGTTGAAGGAATTTGAAACAGTTTCATTGTTTGAGGAAGTAGGTGGACCTTTAAGGAGACAGATTCCAGCTAAGTTAAAGGACCTAGGGAGTTTCACTATTCCTTGTTCTATTGGAGGTCGAGATGTGGGTAGGGCCTTATGTGATCTAGGAGCATGTGTAAATTTGATGCCATTATCAATTTTTCAAAAATTGGGCATTGGAGGAGCTAGACCTACAACCATTTCATTTCAGTTAGCTGATAGATCTACTGTACACCCTAAACCCTAAACCATTTCTCGTGAGGGTAGACAAGTTTATCTTTCCTGCAGATTTTATAATTCTGGATTATGAAGCAGACAGGGAGGTGCCAATTATCCTGGGAAGACCATTTCTTGCTACAGGGAGAACATTGATTGATGTTGAGAAAGGGGAGTTGATTATGAGAGTACAAGATGAACAAGCTACTTTTAACTTGTTTAATGCCATGAAGGTTCATGATGACCCTGAAGAATGTTTTTCGGTGGAGGTATTGGAGTCAGTAATAGAAGAGTTTTTCGAGAAAAACCATTCTGGGAAGGAAGATGATACTGAGGAACTACCAAGTGAAGCTGCAACATGGGTAGAGCAAGGGCAAAAGTTTGGGGGAGTTCGGCAACCATTTGAGCCATTGGATCTGTTATCTAGAGAAATCAAAGGGACCAAGTCTTCTATGGAGGAACCTCCAGAATTTACCCTAAAACCTTTACCTGCTCACCTGAAGTATGCCTACTTGGGTGAATTAGACACATTACTGCTCCTCCAATTTTACTTTGAGCTCTTAAAACCTAAAACCTCCGCCTCCATGTTGGAGTCAGCAATGCATTTCTGCTTTGAGCTCCTCCAAGATACAGCTCCACCTCCCAGGGTAAACATATATCCTGAGGTTGATTTCTTCTCATCCTGATCCCCTTGGAAATCCGAGTCCGTATAACCCACAGGGCACAAATCCTCACTTTGATAAACTAGGCAGTAATTCCTAGTTCTCTTCAAATACTTGAGGATGTGCTTTACCGCAGTCCAATGCACCTGTCCAGGGTTAGACTGATATCTTGCTACCATGCCAACGGCATAACAGATATGTGGTCTGGTACACAGCATCGCATACATGAGGCTACCCACCGCTGAAGCGTATGGTACAAGACTCATCTCATCTTTCTCCCGCTGTGTCTCAGGACACTGCCCACTACGACGATGAACGCCATGTCTGAAAGGTAGCAAGCCTTTCTTGGTGAGTTGCATGCTGAACGGGCTATCACAGTATCCACATAGGATGTCTGGGATAAGCTCAATATTCTTCTCGTAAGACCTTAATCCCAAGAATGTAGTCAGCTTCTCCCACTACGACGAGGCATCGGTGTCGTGTCAGTAGTAGGTGCAGTAACTTGTGTTTCTGCACCTTGCACTGAAGAACGTGTCTGTGGTGTTGAACCTCTCACAAGTGCACCCACATCTACACGTTCCCCTTCCCTTAGATTGCATTCTCGTTTTTAATTTCTTGAAGAACGATATCACTCCTCGACTTGTGATTACTCACATACTCGTCCTCCAAGAATCTAGCGTTGGTGCTAACAATGACTCTCTGACTCTCAGGACAGTAAAAGTAACCACCTTTCGTTTGCCTGGGATACCCTATGAACAACATTACTTTTGACCTGCTTTCTAACTTATCAGGTTCCTTCGACAGTACGTGTGCCGGACAGCCCCATACTCTAAACTTGCACAAACTCGGTTTGCGACCAAGGAAGAGCTCAGAAGGCGTCTTAGGAACTAATTTAGAAGGCACCAAATTTAGCACATAAGCTGTTGTTTCCAATGCGTATCCCCAAAATGAAATTGGTAAGTTTGCATAACTCATCATTGATCTTACCATCTCTAGAAGAGTCTTATTTCTTCTTTCAGTTATACCATTTTGCTGGGGAGTACCAGGTGCAGTCCACTAGGATGTAATCCCGTTTTTGACAAATACTGCAGAAACTTGTTACCGAGGTATTCGCCACCGCGGTTAGATCGCAGTGACTTGATAGTTTTCCCGACCTTCTTTTCTACCTCAGCCTTGAATTCTTTGAATTTCACAAAGTATTCAGACTTGTAGCGAAGCAGGTAAATATATTCGTACTTTAAGTAATCGTCAATGAAAGTGACGAAGTACTCGTATCCTCCACGTGCCTGCGTGGACAACGGTCCACATAAGTCAAAATAGATCAATTCCAACACTTCCTTTGCTCGAGACTGACTAGCCTTGAAAGGCCTAGTTGATATCTTGCCCTCGATGCAGGATTCGCAGACTTGATAAGGTACAGCCCGGACTAAGTCCAATGTACCGTCATCTGCAAGTCGCTGAATCCGCTTCAAGCTGATGTGACCCAGTCTCAAGTGCCAGAGATATGTAAGATCCTCATCAGAAGAAGTAAGTTTTCTCTTTCTAGGATTATCAATTACGGATGAATTACATGCTATATAAATGACATATTTGATCGAAGTAACATAAAGAGTATAAATCAACATAATTAATCACTTTGTTATCGCCAATAATTGAAATCATAAATAACAAACATCCATAAAAAGTTGATAAAATTTGTCCTGCCGATAAACCACGGCCCACAAACAAACTATTAAATGTACTTAGTTCATCAAAACATAAAGAAAAGAAAACTCCATGAAGCTCCATCATAAAACGTTGCCTTCATCCAGTTTGGTATCTTCTTGCCATCACTCACCAGCCTTGTCGGCACGGTCCCCTGCAAAGTACAACAACATGATCAACAAGTCAGTGCTTACAGCTCTAGAAGAGCAACAACGGACTCTAATCATGCTTACAGTTATACATGCAAATGACATACCTTGTCTAGCTTTGTTGGCTTGACAATCTTTCCTCCAATGTCCTTTCTTAACACACCTGAAGCACCTGTCCCTGTCAGTCGCCACTTTAGGCTTTTTCCCAGCCCCACCATCTTTCATAGGTATCTTCTTAGCCCACTTCTTAATCCATTTCTTCCGCTTCATACCCTTCGGTACAGCAGATAGATTACCTGAAGTAGCCAAGGCAACCTTCTGAGGGTTCATGACTGATTCCACTGCCATCAAGTCCTTGAGTAACTCATTAAGAGTGTACTCTTTCTTGTTCATGACAACATTCAGTCTAAAACTCTGAAAGGACTTGGGTAGAGAGTTTAGTATGATATCGACTTTAGCCTCAGCGTCGATACCTCCACCATGCACAGTCAATTCATCCATGAGATGAGTCATGGTAACTACGTGCTCTCTCACTGAGGTGCCATCAATCATCTTCTTACTGACGATTTCCCTCATGAGATTGAATCTGACGGCTCTATTAGTTTCCCCATAGGTCGCCTCCAAACTCGTCATGATGTCATAGGCCTCCCTATGGTGTTGATGTTGCTGCTGTAAGACTTTCGACATAGTGGTCATCATGTAGCACTCGACATAGTGGTCATCATATAATCTTTGATGTTGTTCAACAAATCGATGGAAAGATGCCTGAGAGAAGATCCAAAAGGATTTTTAAAGAAACTATGAAGAAGGAGTACAAGAAGCATACTGCCAGCCGCAGAAAAAAATTGAAGCCGAGGAGATTTCAAAGGAGTCTGACTGACACCCCCCATGTTTTCACAAAGGATGATGATCTCTCGGAGCAGTCGCTGAAGTCTGACAATGCCATGTCAGACTATGAGTCGGGAGATTTGCATAGCTCTGACGAAGATTTCAAGGCAGATCCCAAAGAAACCGAACAAGCCGAAGAGCATGCTGATTCCAGTGGAGAGCAACTGGAAAAAAAAGGAAGAAGTCTGAAGGAGCAACCTCTGTCAAGAAAACCAAGCCAAAGCCGAAAAAGTCTGTGTCAAAGTTAACTAAACACCGAGCAAAATCCAACTCCCCTGAAAGATCTGAAGCCAAGCAGTCAAAGAAGCTCAAGGTGGAGCAATCTGAATCCATGGAACCCTCATCTCTGAAAAGAAAGAGTACTTCGTCCTCCTCTGCTGAAGAGTCTGACTATGATATTGCTAGATCCTATAGACTGAAGTACTATCATTGCCTTGGAAAATTATTTTACTATAAGAGGGAATTTAAGGTAGAAAAGATGATGGATAGCACGATGTTCTCTAAGTTTGGGTTAGACTTGATGCTTAGGAGAAGGGGTTTGCTTAGGACTGTGACAGAGTTTACTGCTTTTAGTCCTACTTTGGTGTTAGAGTTGTTTGCCAACATGCTGAAGGATGAAGTGCTCTGATAAGCTCGTATTTTGCCTCATTTATCACATTGTTTTCTTATTTGTTTCATGCATTTACTTGAGTTTTTAATTAATAATCGAGCATGAACTGTTTGTAGGGGATATAATGCTTGTCGTGCTCATATTTTGTAGGTTTGAGGCCAAAATCAATGAAAACCCGTACCGAAAGCAGTTGATGTCCAAAGGAACAGTCAAGAATTCTTTCACACGTGGAATCTGACCTAATGGAGCATGTAAATAGAAAGATCTTTGAGTTAGCTTTCCAACACAACTTAAATCGGGTCAATCAGAGTTCGGGAGCACAAGTTATGGCCAAAACCGTGTGACTGCGCGGAGGGAATCTCGGGCAACACAGAGGTTTCTGTCTCGATCGACAGGGCCCCTATCGATCGAGACAGAGGACAAATTCCGGGAAATTGAGATCTGCAGCCATGTCAATCGATAGGCAGCCCGTCGATCGACACGCGCGCCGGAAAGGCATATTTTTGCCCAATTTGGAGGTTTTTCCTTCCCAATCCGTTACTTTTTGAAGATTTAATTTGTCCCCCTCTAAATAGGACTTCTCTAGCTCGAAAATTACCTTTCTTTTCAGCATTATTTAGGTCTTTAATTTTAGTTTTTACAACACTCTTTATAATTTTTTTTTCAGCATTAAACTCTTTATTTTTCCAGCACTCTTTATTTTATTGTTGCTTTGGATTCAAGACATTCAAGTACTTCAAGGTTCCTATTTTTTTAATGATTCTAGTAAGTTTATTTATGTTTATTGCAATGTTTATTTCAATTATGTTAGGCTAGAAACCTTAATAGGGTCTAGGGTTTTCTCCATCCTTTTCAGTATGTGTTAATTTAATTAAATCCAACCCTTAAGTAATTGGTTCAAATTCTATATTTTCACTCCAAAATCTACTTTCAATTGAAGGATCGAGAGATGAAAATTGGATTAGGTTTATAGTTATTAATTTGAGACCGAGAGGAGATAATTAATAATAGGAAAATAGAATTTTGATATAATTAGTTTCTGTCACGAAAGGAAGAATCAGTTGTAGGGTTTTCAAATCTGTATCGTTATTGGGATTGACTAGTTTGTGTTTTTGAGACCGAGAGGTAAAATTCACTTTCTAGTACTTTAGGTTTTAATTGCAAACCAAGGAATTAATTCCAATTTAACAGATTTCCCACCTTAATGATTATTTTGGGTTTGGATTGATTGTTTATGCATGTTGAATTGGATTGGTTGATTTCCCTGGAATCTGTGCTTTTTATTATTGAATTCTATTCCTAAGTATTTTTTCTATTTTCAAAACAAAAACCCTTCTCAAATTTGGATTTCTCAAACAAAGAATAGAAAAACTATATCCAGTACATGAGATGATTTCGTCGCACTGTCCCTGTGGGTTCGACATTCCTTTGGGTATATAAATTTATTTGCCTGCTATTTTACAGCTTGTCATGTTCCAGACCGAAAAACCCAAGTTTGGAAAGTCTTATGTTAGAGGGAAAATTATTAAGTTTGATCCTGAAACAATCAATTCTTTCCTGGGGTTAAAGTCTGAGTGTGTGGAAGCATTGCCAAAGTCTGCAGATATGGACTTAGCTGTTGAATTGACTGGGGGAAAAGCTAAGACCTGGGTGACCAAGCTGCCTGTCTCCACCCTGACCTGGAAATATGTGGCCATGTTCAAAATTTGTGTTCACAACTGGTTGCCAAACAAGAATCTGTCAGTGGTGTCAAAGGAGCAAGTTGAGTTCCTCTACCGAGTTGGCACTGGTCTCCCTTTAAATTTTGGTCAAGCAGTTATCACTTACATTTTCCGTGCAGTGTCCAAAGCTGATTCCACATACCTACCACACCCTTGCCTTCTCCATGCGCTGATCTTATCTCAAGGTGTCACTCCATTGGATGAAGAATTGCAGTTTGATCCCATCCCGCTGGTCTTTGAGCAATCTCTGACTAGGAAAGGTGATACACGGGTTAGAGATCTGCCATATGTTCTGAGTGACGTATCCGTGGATGAAGAAGTGGATGCTATTACATCTTCCCAAGGTCAAACTTCCAAGATCCGACAGGCAAAGAGACTCATCAAGCAGGCCTTAAAGTTGCTTCAGGATCTGGAGTAAGCTTCCCAACATGTTCCCATTCAGGGGGAGACTTGGTGATCCGATGATCTGAAGATGGTGGATGTTGGCTTTGACTCTGACCCCCTGCTCTGCTTTATTTGAACTTTGCTTTTAAAAACAATTTGTTATGTTTGATGCTTTTTATGTTTTTTGCTACTGGATATTTATGATTCAGGGGGAGTTTCATACAAACCCTGTAATCATTTTGTTTTGATTATGCAATGGCTCCTTTTGCTTATGGTTGATCTATTTCTTATTACATTTATTATGGTTGCACCATATGGATTTGTGGCAATGAATGCTAGTTTGTTATGGATGATCTATATGGAATGGTAACAGATCGGATTAGCTTAAGGGGGAGACTGTGAAGTGCGAATAAGTAAGTTTGACACACGGTTGTCAAACTTACTTCGCTTTAACAGGTTGATGTTAATCTTATCCTTTCTGTTTATCTTTGACATTCACTTATCAAAGCTTATATGTTTACCTTTGACACTAACAGGTCAAAGTTCTGAATCTGTTTGTTGCAACTAACTCCTATCTTTTAGGAAACTTATATTTATCTGTTTAATGACGTTTTTATAGGTCCTATTTATTAGGTTTCGAATATATTATGTTTATTAGTTATATCTTATTAATTATATACTTTATATTATTATTCTAGGTTGTTATTCGAGTTCCTAAATAATAGGGAGCACCTCTACATCTTTATCTAACCCCCGCGTGAGTTAGTTGGAGTACATGTTTATTGTATGAACAGGTAAAGACGTGGAAGAAGACACGATCCTCTGCAAAGTAGCAGAAAGCTTGTACGTGTGCTCCAAGACAAATAAATAAGAGACGAAGAAGACTAGAGAAGTGCGGATCAGAGGTTAGACACACATTCATACGAGCTCTCTAGGCTGAATCGTTTCTTCAATCATTCATCAAGTACACGAAGTCTATAATCAAGTTGTGGAATCCATCTCCAGAGAGTGAATCCTACGGTGGAGGAGCAGTTGGGTTGTATGGTTTTGTATTTGATTGCTTTCGTAGGAATTTTACTAAGGAGTGAACTTAGGAAAATTTCTATCTAGTTTAGTATTTTGTTCTTCACTTGTAAAAACTTTGTTTTAATAAGTGAAAACTATTTGCCGTGTGGCTCTCGAGGGTTTATGATTTATAAACCTTCTGAAAATTAATTCCGTTGTGTCAAACTCTTTTGATTTTGCATGTGTTTAAAACTTTGACTTTTAGGTGTCAAACATTTGTTTTACTGATTCTGTGACACTGTTGTGTTAAACTCGGGCACTAAATTCTATCATATCTGAAGAGAGGATGTAGAACATTCAACTCCGAACCTTTATAAATTCTTTTGCACTTACTGTTCTATTTCATATTCCCGTGGATTTAAAACCCAACACTCTCTAAGTATTGAAGTATACTTAAATATTGCCTAAGTAAAATTTGTCGCTAAACAATAAGTATCAAAACCGGTAACTTGAATAACCAATTTGGAGTGCAAGCTTACTTATAAAACATTTTCCATTTTTATGTACTCTGAATTTGGGAGCAACAAATTTTGTAATTATTAATTAGTTTATTTCAAATGAGAGTCTTTACAAAATTGTATACTCTAATTGTTAAAATCAAACTCTAATTCGAAACTGAAAAATTATGTTAAAGAAAAAAATAAATAAAAGCATCAAATAAAATTAATAAAATAAAAAAGAACATGTAAAAGTGTAACAAGGAATATGACCCATTAGCAACGGGATCAAAGCTAAATATAAAATAAATCAACAAAAAGATTATAGAAATGATTTTGAATATTTGGCATGTATTTATATAAAATAAAGTACTATCATAATGGAATTTGCATCGTCCATATACTTTGAAGGTTATTGTCGAGAAATTATATTTATTCATAACTCTAGAATAATACTTAATTTATGCTTCATAGTTATATTTATTTGTTTTATTAGAATAAAAATGAATTATAATATAATATACTTTAACTAACATTTATAAATAGAAATCTTTATTTATAGAAACATAAGCTTCAACTTATGAATTAATGAATATTGGTGAAAGTAAAAAATAGAAAATGAAAATTAAAAAGCTAATTACTTATGATATAATCTGTAGGAGATATTTATGATTTAATCTGTAGAATAACTCGGAACAAGCATTAACATACTAATTAGTAATTAATGAAACTGAATTGTGTTGCAATGATAGTTTACTAAAAATAAACGCATTATAGTTAGTCTAAAGTTAACAAGTGGAACATTAAAAAATACAAAAAGAGTACAAGTCCCTATTAATATAGCAAAAACTTGCGTTAGGCAGGCCTAAACGGTTTAGGCAGGTTTTATCCTACCCATATGGGTTCACCCATCCCAATTAGGGTATATTATATGGGTTTGGGTTAATGGATAAAACCCGCCTAAAGCATGGGTTAATGGATAAAACCCGCCTAAATCGTTTAGGCCTGCCTAACCCAAGACCTTCCCTATTAATATTTGTGGGATATTTTACTATAAATAATTTACTATAAATTCGAGTCATAGTGATATGACTCATTAAAATTCGACGTGTTTGACATAATATTGACATGTGAAAAGTATTAGATTTGTTAATAAATAATAAAATAATATTAAAAATTATATGAGAAATGTTAATTCACCAAGATGATAGCATAAGCTTTAAGCTTAGCCTCGTGCTATGAACCACTTAGCACGGAAGAATAACTTGAGTCAACAAATCAGGTCTCGTGTATAGAAATACAGAAAGACAGAGTGTCAGCTTAGCTTTCTATATATGTTCTGTGTTCTCTACTCTTACTTCGTCACTCGTATTTCATTTTTCGTAACCTTTTAAGGTTGAAATACAGACCTATTTATAGAGGAATCCTTGAGCATTTTGAATTTCTGCCCGTTAGACTCATTACTCCAATCGTTAGAGACTTGGAGAATGTCGTCCAATCATAGTCCATACTATAGGTCTGCATTGCTCTGCTCTACTGTGTCAGTGTACTTTTCACTAACTTGTGTCAGACTCAGTTTTAGTCCGAGGAATCCAAGTTTGGATGTCTTCGTATTGACTTTTTACTTGAGCAAAGATATGTCGAAGTCTGACTGAGCCTGGTTGTCTTCGTGTACCACGTGCTTAGAAGGTAGAGACTTCTATACTGACTTTCCATAGTCAGTATGGAAACCACTATACTAAGTACCCAAACTCAGTATAGGCTTGGTGAATACCAAGTTTCACGCACGTGCACTTCTTCAATTCTCGAGCATTTCCTATATGCCCGGTTTCAGCTATTAAGTTCTATTACAACTCGATTGATCATATACAAGGATTAGAATTTAGAACTCTATAGACTGAAAAACTGACTAAGATGGCTTTAACAATCTTTGACCCACCAAAACATAAAGTAAGAGGAAGGATTTTTCTAATAACAAATCCTAACTGAACACAACAGTCATTGATTATCTCCAAGCTTTGACTATCACAGACATCTAGCCAAAGAGATCAATAGTTCGGAAGAACTTCAAAACCCTCAAGCTCTAGAAGGAGGCTGCGTGGTGTGCCCACACTCCAAATCTGAGAAGCAGAGGAAGTAACGACCTTGACGAGTGAACAAGTGGACTGGTGATAGTGGCATTCACTAACTTGCGATAGACCATGAGACCTATTTAAAAAACTCTTTGGCTTTCACAAGTAAGTGGCCAAAGAGTTTGAAAATCTCACATAGGCTGACCTTCATCATTCACCAACCCAACTAAACTGACAAAATTACTTTGATTCTATGCACTACTACAAAATAAGCTTTTCCCAACAAGCTTCCGTGTCATTAAATGAAAGTTATTTTGACACTTGATACTATCCTGGCACATTTTACCCTGTTGTCCCAAGTAGTGTTGTGATAGGTGTGTGATCTTATAACAACAGTAAATGGTGTCAAGATTTCGTGTTGGGTAAATGGATCTAATATAATACTCCCTCCGTCCCGGGTCTCTTGAGACGTTTGACCGGGCACGGAGGTTAAGAAAAAGTGATTAGAAGAGTTAGTGGAGTATGATTAGTAAGTTAATGATTAGGAGAGATAGTAGGGTATGAGAGATAGTGGGGTAGGAGTAGAGTAGGTTTAGTGGATAATTAATTAATAAAAACTTTCCAAAAAAGGAAACGTTGCAAGTGTTTTGGGACGGACCAAAAAGGAAAACGTTGCGACTGTCTTGGGACGGAGGGAGTAACATTTACTGTAGGCATAAGATTTTTATCTTCACAGATTTATGTGTCACGAAATGAATCTTAAACAACTATTTTTATTATTGGTAAATAATATTACTTCATAGATGCATGTGTCATTAAATGAATTTAAAACAATAATTTTTATTGTGGATAAATAATATTTACTTCACAAATTTATCTGTCGGGAAATAAATTTAAAATAATAATCTATATTGTGGATAAATAATATTTACTTCACATATTTAGGTGTCATGAAATGTATCTTGTTCTTTAAAAATAGTTTCCATATTCTTAATACAGTTAAATTGAATTCCAACAAAACATAAAAAAATAATTTACCAAATGAATTTCAAATAATATACAAAAATAAAATGAACGCAAATACATCTATAAAATATTTAAATAACTTGAATATTCAAATGAATTGATCAAAAAGTAGTCACCATCATGACTAATTAATCTCTTATACTAAAAAAAGATTGGCATTCAACATTTTAAATAGATACTACCAAAATTACTACTATAAAAGCTAAACTGCATTTGAAGCTGCTTGAATATAAATTGCACCCATCAATCTTCATTGTAAATTAAAATCTGTTAAGAAAAAAATACAATAAAATATATCAATAATTAATAATAGAATATGATTTCAACAATAACTTGTTCTAAAGAAAATAAAATTATAAAGAGAGTTCCATACCAAATAAGTAGGCCAAACAATATTTGCACCAAGTGCACTTTGAATTGTTTCTAACGGGTAGTAAGGACGAATCAAATCCTCATTGCCATCAATTGCTGCTTTCACTTCCACGTTAAACCAGTTTTGTCCCAATGGGCACCCATGAACAACATCTAATGGATCTATGCTCCGAATATATCCTCTTGCCACATTCTTATTTGCATCAAGAAAACTCTTCAAGAGAACCTCACGCCCCACCTAATAAACATTTATTTAGTTTATAAAAATTATTTAGAATCAAAAAATAAATTTTATCTATATTTGAAAGATAAACTAAGACAAGAAAGGGACCAAAGGTACGAAACCAAAAAAATGAATCCATAAAGACAAGTCAGAGGCAAAACACATCAACAAGCAAATAAACATTAACTAAAAAGACAAGTCAAAATTAGCCCTGGCCAACAAAATCATCCAATAAATCATATATTTGATCCATTAACTTTAGAGAGATGGGTCCTTGGAAAAGAGTTGCACTACTCCAAAACACTTGCATAAAAATGGAGCAATGAAAAAGTCTACATTTTGAAAGAGTCTGAATAACAAATATATTCCTTGCGCAGATAAATAATTCCTCTTTATAACTCGCAGTGTGACTCTTATAGCAGACAATCACAAAGAAGTATGGTAGAACTAAGAAAAACACAACAAACTACATCCTATAGTAACATAATAAAAACCACTAGCCAATCAACTAATTGTATTACCTAGTTAATCACATTCAACACCACAATTAAACTTCGTACTCAAATAACTATTTATGCAACTAAAATATAAGTCAAAGTTCCAAGATTTAAGGTAAAGAGACTAAACATACATGTTTAACTCATACGACAACTACAAATTCTAATAAAAATAACGAAATAAAAAAATCAACAAAAAATAAGAAAAATAAATTGCACACAGGAAAACAATGTATATATATATGAAGAAATATTACCCAAAATTAATTTATACTTTTAGCAATGCGGATTGAAACAGTATTGTTGTGGCTTTCTATGATATTTCTTGGACTTTCTACTGGTGGAATATTATCACTACGTTCTCTCATTTAAGCTTGTAACAAGAAATAATTTACCTGCACTGAGATGCACTGAGATCTGTTGACTGTAGAACTGGTGCCTGTTGAGTTGATTCTTGCCTCGTACAGTGCACCACTATAGGCTCCTTGCTTCTAATTTGAGATACATTATGCTCAGTTGCTTGGTGCTCCACTGTAGATAACCGATCAAGAGAATTTGACGGACTTTTGTTAGAAACTCTATTAATCCATGTTGACACGGTACCACCAATGAGCTCACTAATCTGATCACCCGTAAGTTGAAATCCACTTTCATTTGGTAACTGAGTTCCAGATTGCAATAAGTTATTTGCCAAAAAAATAACAAATATTTCCAATTATGACAATTAATAATTAGTTAGAAGATGAACGTGTATTCTACAGGCTTTAGACATTCACTAGAAAATGAATGCATATTTAAATACATACCTGAATTGTGGTTGGTAGTCCGGGGCCCGAGTAAAGTATATCCATGCAATTCCCTTTCAATAGTAGAAGTATGACGAATAAAATCTTTCTCCACGTCATGATTACGTTTTATTTTCTTACGAGGCATCTCTGTATAAGTAATGTTTATAATATTAAAAAAAAAAACTCCAGTTAACACCTGAAATCTAAATCCCCATAACTCTTTATCTATTCCTATAACTCAACCCCTTATGTAAAAGTTGTAGAAGATGCAGGGACAGCTTCTGTATAAGGTGGAGAAGGAAGCAATTCTACTGATACAAAATATGAAAAAATGACACTATAGGAAGGGCATATATACCAAGAATACAGTAAGTTAGCTTATGTCGGCTAATTGTGATATAGTCCGTTGCTTTTAGTTGCCACGTCACTTTAATCAACTTGTTAACGTGTACATTAGCTAAACCCTTTCTTACCCTGCCTTTTGACGAGTTTTTCAGATGAAATAAAAAAGGTTCTTTCCCAAAATCTGAGGTTCTACCCAACCCCAATGTTTTGGTTTTCTTTGAGTTTGCACTAAAAATAAGTAAATGGAAGACCGATGGTTAACTCCAAAAGACTTTTTTATATATAAACATTCTAATATATAGTTCTTCCTAATTAATATACTTATTCATTTGTCTTTGTAGAAAAATATATTTTAAATACTATTTGCAACTGCTTAAATCTCATTACCATCCTTTCTGCACATACTAAGTATCTAATAATTTAAATTAACCCAATACAAACAAGTTGGACTTTTTCTTCTACTTTAAGTTCTCCCCTACTTATGCCCCTCTTCATATTCAATGAATTTTCAAGCAACAATCTGATATCAAAAATGAAGGTTAAAAATATTATTCTATTTAAAGAATATCCCTGTCCCCACAATTATTTATATGACATGTTATTTCAAAAATATTAACAAAAAAAATACAAATATCAGCCACTGCAACACCTTTATAATTCATATTCAACCCTCTTGCTTCTATACCCACCATGTCTGCTGCTATCATTATTGTTGGACTGGAGATCACAAGCTCTATTTTAATAGACATTCATAAATGTATAAAACCTTTCTACTGAAATATTTTAAGAAATAAACTACTTGAATTATTCTCTAAAAGTTTGGGTACCTCAAGTTCAAAAGTGAACAAGACATATGTATATATACTTTAGGATAGGAGCCGTCAATAGACAATGAATCACCTACATTATCTAAGATTAATCTGGATGCCAATTTAAGTCAGAAGAGAGAGCCCAGCACAGAAGTCAAGTACTATCGAGATTAGTCGTAGAGCCTAGAAGACAAGGAATTTTAGTAACAGAATACCTTCTTAAAATTGTAGATTTTTGGATTAAAACATACTCAGGCAATTACACAAACAGATTGTGAGCATGTAAGAATCGTGACCAAAGGTGATCAAAATCAATCAAATTTCATCAACAACAAGCACATAGCACATCACAATAGATAGTAATCACTCCCAGTACCAAAAAAATTGAGTGAGAAGCAGCAAAAACAAAACAAAAAAACACAATAATAGATGAACAATCCCCCACAGATTTAGCAAATAAAATAAATGATTACCGGGCAGCAATTATCGACTCAAACTCCTGCCGTGAATGCAACTAGAACACCAGCAAGAACGATTTGTAGAGATGCGAATTGAATAGCAATCAAAAATATATTCAGAGAAAAGAGGCATGATAAATTGGGGATGGGAATGAAGGCGTGATAAATTGGGGATGTGAATGAGGGCGCGATAATTGTAGGCGGGAAGAAATCTCGAAGACTTACGAGCAATTTTCACTTTTCCCACTTTAATTTCTTGTTCAGGTTTTGGTTCTTTTTAAATAAAAACTTATCCTAACAAATAAACCCCACTTTTTTTTTTTTTTTTAATTTTAAAAAATAAATATTTATCCTAAACAGTTGTCATAATAAAAATAATATTATAACACCATATTATGTCATGTTTAAGTTAGCAGGGAAAGTAAAATATTTTGGTGTTTTTTATTATTTAGGAATATATATTTTTGTTGACACTCCAAATTTGCTGTTGGGAAAAAAGACTTGTGAAAATTTTAAATTATATTTTAATTAGAAAAATTATTTATAAATTGTTAAACATTATTCTTTTGTGACACATGTCGTAATATATGAAATATCACAACACTTTTTCATACATGTGAGTAAAAGAGTGTCACTAAAGGCAAAAATTGTAGTAGTGATGGGTTTGACCGATTTGAAACTAACCCTTATTTAGAATAATTTTAAAAAAATTATGAATCAAAAACTCAAACTAGATTGGATTTTATCCGGCTAAGGTGATCTTATTTCCATGGCCCAATTTATACATATGAATAAATTTCAGAAGTTTAAACTTAAAACCCAACACAAATATTAGTACAATACAAAGACAAAACAAGCACGCACATATAAACATCATCAAAAAGCGCCGATGATCCGGCTTAGGGCAAAACATGGCCTAATTTATACA
Source organism: Plectranthus barbatus (assembly GCA_026898455.1). Lineage (NCBI taxonomy): Eukaryota > Viridiplantae > Streptophyta > Magnoliopsida > Lamiales > Lamiaceae > Plectranthus > Plectranthus barbatus. The sequence continues at coordinate 7,238 of JAPKLW010002806.1, read as the reverse complement.
AATGAATAAAACTCAAACCATAAAACAATATTAAAAACACAAGACATATATAGGAAGTACAAAGCAAAGGCTTCAAAGGCGGGAGCAGCTCTTGTTATGCAGCAGAAGTGAAGAAGTAAACCTAAGCTGCGAAGCTACAAGATCAAATTCCAAGAAATTCTCCTCCAGCTGATGCGCTCCGATCACGATCGACGTCGTCGGCCTCGACCCCGCATCCACAAAAGCCAGGCACATCGTCTTCCCATCTACCTCCACCACCGCATTCGCCCCTGAGATTCTCCAGTAAATATCATTCCCGGGCAAAACAAGATCGATCGCCGGCACTTCAGGCCCCGCCGCCGTCCTCTTCACCGTCTCCGAGCTGTAGCACGCCCTGAACGGCGCCACCGCCGCCACGCTCCTTATTTTCATGTCCGACGCCGCCTTGTCGAATGCCCGGGCCAGCGGCTTGTAGATCGACGTATGCATGGCCGTATAGTTCTGCACGCTGCTGATTTTCGTGCCGCCAACTCGGTCCTTGTCGATCACCAAATAAGATTCCTTCACCGAAAGCGGCTCTCCGGCGACTCTGATCGACTTCACGTCGATGAAGTACTCCTCCGACAGGTCGTTCACCGCGAAGAAGGGCTGACTGCTCACCGGCTTATTCACGATCAACGGCGTCGACTTAAGCAAACCGGAGATATTAGACTTCGCCGACATGCCCCCGCCGATCGAGAGCTTCCCGAGGCCTGAAGACGGCGGGCAGAGGGAGAAGCGGTCGGGCAAGCTCATCTTGTCGGCCACCTGTTTGTGGAAAGCGATGACGAATCGACCGAGGCCCAACATGCCCGTGGCGGCGCTCGCTAGGCCTTCGAGGTAGTCGTTGGGGACGCAAGAAAAGAGGAATTCCGGGAGCTGGAGGTGATCTTTGGAGGAGAGAGTGTCTTGGTAGAAGCCATTGGAGGTGAGATACCAGGAGTAAGGGTTGGAGGAGGCGGCACCGCAGGTGTTGTTGGTGCAGCCGGGGCGGGCGGGGCCGTTGCAGCCGCTGCAGCCCATCCCCTTGGCGAACTCGCATCTGGCTGAGTCGCAGGGGATGGGGGCGTAGGTGGTGGAGGTGTAATTGTCGCAGGCGATCCAGAGGTGTTGGCCGCTGAGGTGGACGACGGCATTGATGGTGGTGGGGTTGCTGCCCATTTGGAAAGTGGTGTAGAATTGGGAAGTTTTGGGGTCCTTCCGGAGGGGGAGGATCAGGCCGTTTTGAGCATGGGTGGTTGAAACGAGGGCCAAAACCAACACAAGGATATAGCTGCTGAAAGAAGCCATTGTCGCTATCTGAGAAATGGATTGGTTGATGATGGAGAAATGAGAGATGATGAGGAGTATTTATAGTGTTTCAACAATGGCATTGCCAAAATTATGAATCGTCAAAGTTGGTGTTTGATCAGGAATGGCTGCTCTCTGCTCGCCAGTAATGTGTGTGAGAGAGACAGAGAGAGAAGTGTACGGCTGGCTTGTCTCGACAGTTGTATTGTTATGTAGTCAAAAGTGGTTTTATTAATTGGTCAAAGTTGGAGTTTTTTTTATAATGGATTTAGTCGCAATTTTTATGATTTTTATTGTTTTTTATCAAGTACTTTTTGAACTCATTATTATTGAAATCTACAATATATTTTTTACTTCCTCACCAGTTAAGAATCAATAAATGATATACTATACGCAGAGGCGGATCCATGTAAGGGCTTGGGGGGGCTCCAGCCCCCCTAGCCCGATTTTTTTTTCATTTTTTAGTATCATGATCCGGTTTTTTTAGTATCATGATCCGATTTTTTAATGGTATAGCCCCCCTTGTAGAAGAAAAAATGGATTAAAATAAGGAAAAAGATGATATAAAATAATTGAAGTTAAGGTGAACCCGAGAAAAAAAGTTTCAGCCCCCCTCGAGAAAATTTTCTGGATCCGCCACTGACTATACGCTTTGTATAACGATTTTGACCAATATTTCTAGAAATTTAATTCCTTGGATTTTATGCTAGATGTTTTTGTGTGGTGATAAACTACGAATCCACAGTTTGACATTGGAATAATTAATCTTTTTACATTCCAGAATGTGTTGTTTATTAAATTAAATTATTCGGTCAGAAGTGTCTTAATATATATAGGGGTTGACATTTAAGATTTAATACACCATACCTCCCACAATTCACCGTCGACAAAATTGATCATTCATAAATGGCTTACGGATCCGACATTGAAAATCATAGTCATATATAGTTTTATGTATCGAGTTATATTAAGTAATTTTGAATCCAATATTGTTTAACATAGATGTGGGTTTCGGTCGATTTGAAGGTGAAGTATTAATCTACTCAATAAATATGGTTTGAAATTCTCACAAATCAAATGAGCCAAAAAATCAATTCAAATCAAATTAGCTAAATCTTACTAAAACGATTTAGTTCGCTCGATTTAAATGATTTAAAATATTATTCAACTAATAGCGCAATAATGAGATTAATATGTTTATTTGAATATCAATTCAAGGAATTTTGCAAATAGTAAAATTAATATAAATACAATGGCAAAAACTTGTGTTAGGCACGCCTAAACCGTTTAGGCGGATTTTATCCATATCCAAATGGGTTCACACATTCCAAATAGGGTTTACTAATCCCCAATTAGAGTATATTTAATGGATTTGACTTGGGTTAATGGATAAAACCCACCTAAATCGTTAAGACATGCTTAACCTGAGACTTTCCCAAATACATTTCGCTTGTCATAGATTATAAACAATCATTAAAAAAAAGAGGTCGCGTCGGGACTAAGCTATACAAGTTCTTAGGTGTCGCCCGCCATGGGCTTTTAATTTTTACCTATACATGTATATTTTTTTTTTCAAAAAGATAACAAGGTCTCGATCTTATAAAATTTGGATTGAGCCCTCACAATCTTTGAACCCTGTATCCATTCCTGGTCGCAACTGTAAGAAAGAAGTAAAAAAAAAAATATTGAATTATCAAACTGCAATTTGAAAGAATACAAACCTCGGATTTATATATTAATATAATTGATATTTTTATTTTCTATCAAATAATACTTGATTAATATTATTATATTTAAAATATTTTTATAGTTACGGCCGGTTTCACACTTCAAACCGTTGTTCAAACCAAATTGTCATCTTTGAAAATTTTCAAAACAACCTACCAATTTACATCTCCTAAACCACTTAAACCGTCCAAAATAGGGATGAAAAAAATACAGAAATGTCGAACATATTGTATCGAGAAGATACCAAAATTATCAAATTTTAGGTATACTGGAATTTAATGGAAAGGTGTCATGTCGTACCAAAAAATTTTGGTACGCTAACGGTATGATCATCCTAGATTTTATATTTTTATTTTCTTTCTAGAATAGGTTTCTATAAAACTTCTTGCTGATGGTACTATTAATAGATATAAAGCTCATCATGTGGCTAAAGGCTAAAGGGTATTCTCAAACTTATGGTATTGATTATTTTGAGACATTCTCTCCCACTGCTCATCTAAATTCTATCAAAATTATGTTCTCCTTGGTTGTCAAGCATTCATGACCAATGTATCAACTTAATGTGAAAAATGTCTTTCTCTATGGTGATTAAATCCTACAGTCTTTATGGAGCAACCTTCCGGGTATGTTGTTGTTGCTCAGGGGAAGGATGTTAATAAAGTTTGTTGTCTCAAAAAGGCAATTAATGGGCTTCAACAGAGTCCGAAACATGATTTGATAAGTTCACCGGTGTTTTTGAAACTACTGGCTTGAAGCAATGCAAGTCTGATCATTTGGTTTTTGTGCAACATCAAGCATCTTGTATGGTTATTCTCATTGTTTATGTTGATGGCATACTCATATCTGGCATTGAAACACAATGAATTGATGACACCAAGAAATACTTGCAACAACATTTTGGTATTAAGGATTTGGGACGTCCTAAGTATTTCTTAGGAATCGAAATTGCACAACAAATTTGGAGTTTTTCAATGTCAACAAAAATATGCTATTAATTTACTCATAAAAATTGGATTACTTGGAACGAAGCCTGTTGATACTCCTATGGAAATTGATCCAAATATCTGGGATGACAGTGGAGATATTTTATAAGATAAGACGAAGTATAGACGACTTGCTGGAAAATTATCTACTTGATAGTAACAAGGCCTCATATTTCTTTTGTTATTTGTTTGGTAAGTCTTTTCAAGTTCATTAGGATGCTGCAATTCAAGTTCTTCAATATACTAAGAAATTTCCGGGTAAAAGATTGTTATTTATAGAGAATGACCATTGTTGAGGTTCGATTCGTACGAATACGGGGCCCTAGGAACTATTGGATTGGATAATTCACTAAGTTGTAGGGAATAACTAACAAAGACAATTTGAATAAAGTGGATATAACACGATAAAGTAAATACATGATAACTATAGATCAAAGCTCGAAAAGCAAGCAAGTAAGGAAATAACGCAAGATCAAACAATAAAAGTAAAGATCTGGAGCAAAGTAACGGTTCAAACGGCTTGGCGAGGCAGAGCGAGCTTAAACAGGGTGCAATAATCAACTTGAAAATAAAATACTCGATCATTATGCCTATATTGAATAAGCTAAAGCTAGATGCCGGTTTTTTAAGCTTACAAGTGCTATATAAAGGGTTTAAGGTGGTATTAGGGTTTCTAAGGCGTGCGTCCAAGTGGTTGCGGACGGTTCTCCGACTCTTTTGGGTTTGTTACAATGTCGTTATCGCCAGAAACCTCTGAGATTGTTGCGTCCTTATTCTATCCATTTTCTTACTGTTAAGTGGCTCGACTGAGATGGTTTTTCGCTCGTCGATCCACTCTGGGAGGGTTTCTCTTTTTGTCGAGTTTTTATCTATCCCCAATGGTTCTCTATCGAGCTGCTTCTTATCCCAAGTGGGAACTCTCTTTTCTGCGAACTGTTGTCTTCAGCTGACAGCTCGCTTGTCGAACTGCTTAACGATTGGGCCAATTTACAATTTGTTTCTTTGACGAGTCTGTTTGGATTGTTGAGATGGGCCGCTTGTTTTGTGAGCCCAATAGTTATCTAAAGATTGAAGGATATCCTGATGCTTATTATGCGGGTTATAAGATTGATAGAAAGTCTACCTTAAGATATTGTACCTACTTTGGATGAAACTTGGTTACTTGGAGAAGCAAGAAACAACAGATAGCTGTTAGATGCTTTGTTGAAGCTGAATATAGAGCCATGACAACTATTTACATTGCAAACAACCCTGTTTTTCACGAGAGAACGAAGTATATTGATGTTGACTGCCATTTTATTCAGATGATTGCTACTACACTCACTTTGTAGTCCGACCAGATTGTTAATATATTCACTAAACCATTGGGCACAAAATGCTTCTTAGAATTGTGTACCAAGCGGAGCATGATCAATATATATAATCCAGCTTGAGGGGAGTGTTATAGAGTCATATTATGATTAGGAATATTATCCTACTTTGTATTGATTCATGGTTTAAGTAGATCTATTGTATTATAAATAAGTTCTTTGTACAATTATTAATACTACTACTACTTCAATTTAATATTACTCCCTCTGTCCATAATTATTAATAGTCCCTAATTAAAATGTTACAATAATCAATGTTTGTGAGTGTGGTGGAACTAATAATTTATTAGTGAGTATAAAAAAGTATGTTATTTTAAAAAATAGGGCTAATAAATCGGATAAACCGATAAGGTAATTGAAACTAATAAATTGGGATGGATGTAGTATAATTTAATTTATTCTTTTTATAAAAAAAATGGATTTTCGAGAAACTTGATGACCAATTAGAAGCAAAAACAATAAACTTCAATGAAACCATTTTGTTTGGATTCACTTATTACAAATCCAACAGCAACAAACAGACACTCAAAATCATTAATCAAATGCGGGAACAGCTGGTGTTGGAGAAGAGGAGGGATTCACTGAAACGCAGCTGCGACGAAACCAGATCAAACTCCAACAGATTCTCCTCCAGCTGATGAGCTCCGATCACGATCGACGTCCTCAGCTCCGAACCACCGTCAACCAACGCCAAACACGTCGTTTCCTCATCAACCTCCACCATCAGATTAGCGCCCCTCATCCTCCACTTCACATCCTTCCCCGGCAAAACCAGATCAATCTCCGGCACCGAAGGCCCCGCCGTCGTCTTCACAATCGAGCTGGATCTGAAGCAGGCCCTGAACGGCCCCACCGCCGCCGCGCTCTTGATCTTCATGTCGGATGCTGCCTTCACGAACGCCCGGGTGAGCGGCTTGTAAATGGAGTTGTGCAGCGCGGTGAAGTTCTGCATAGTGCTGATTTTGGTGCCGCCCAATCCTTCTTTATCAATGGCGAAGTAGGAATCCTTCACGTTGAGGCGAGCTCCATCGACGTAGATGGATTTCACATCGATGAAATACTCGTCCGATGCGTCGCCGACGGTGTAGATGGGGTAAGTGCTGACGGGATTGATAATCAGCGGTGTAGTTTTTACAGATTTGGAAGTATCTGGTTTAATCCCGACTGATAATTTCCCGGTTCCCGACGACGGAAGGCAGAGAGAGAATGTGTCGGGTAAGCTGAGCTTGGTTGAAGCTTGTTTGTGAAGAGAAATCAGAGTCCTCCCCAAGCCTAGCATGCCGGTCGCGCCGGCGGCGAGGCCGGTCAAATAATCCTTGTCCATGCAGGAGAAGGAGAATTCCGGCACGGCGGCGCGATTCTTGGCGTAAAAAGTGTCGACGGCGTAACCCTGTGAGACGAGAATGTTTAAGAAGGGGTTGTAAGGGGAGGCGCCGCAGGTGTCGTTGGTGCAGCCGGGGCGGGGCGGGAGATTGCAGCCGACGCAGCCGATGCCCTTGGCGTCGTCACATTTGGGTGAGCCGCAGGGGATGGGGGCGTAGGTTTTGGAGACGTAGTCGTTGCAGGAGAACCAGAGGAAGGGACCGCCGAGGTCGACGGCGGCGTTGATGGGGGTGCGGTTGCTGCCCATCAGGAATGTGGTGATGAATTGGGTGGTTTTTGAGTCTTTGCGGATGGGGAGGATTAGGCCGCTCTGAGCTGAGACGGCGGCGATGAGGAGTAGTGAAGAGATGAATGCAAGGGAGGAAATGAGTGAAGCCATTTTGTGATGAAATTAAAGAGTTGGTAATTTGGTATTTATAGAGTGAAAATAAAGTATGCGTTTTTTAAATTTGGTGTTCAAACATGG
>JAPKLW010002805.1:44162-63775 GCA_026898455.1 Plectranthus barbatus | reverse complement strand
TGTTGGTCCCGGATTATCAGGGTATAACTTGGCAGCGGAAAATGTGGTTAATCGTTTCTTGCACTCTGCTGGTTACTCAGCTGACTGGGACCTTGTCAGCTGGTAAGTCAAGACTTGGAATGTTTTTAGCCTTGTTTGCACAGTTATATCAGTTTTCAGATATACACCAGCACTTGGGTGCTGGGTTTTAAATCAGTATGAAATGCAGAAAGCTGATAAAAGACAAAGGATTTATAGTGGTTCGATCAACTGATCTACGTCCACTCTCCAGTCGTAGCACTGGAAATTTCACTAAGAGTAATCGGGTACAAGCGTCCTACGATCTATCTCTAGCTGGTGAATGCCTCGTCCACCAGTTCACTAGATCAACCGCTCCCGGCCTTGTCCTTCTTCAACTCTGATCAGCTGGTGGAGTGCGAGCACGTCACTTCAACCTCCACAGCTTCACTGGGTGTTTAGTTCTCCCAAGAACGTATCTTCTCAATACGGCAAACTGCCCGTGATAACTCAAGTGCTGGCTGGCACAAGAGCTGCTGTGAACTTCCTCGGAGGAGAAAGAACACCAAAGAGATCAGTAACTTACAAGCTGGAAGCTTGAAGTCTCGTGTTTGATAAATCAACACACGGATAGCCTTTAGAAAGGCCTCGAAAGTGTTCTGCTTGCTTGCAATAAAGTTTCTGACTTTCGGTAGTTGAGCGAGAGAGAAGAGTATTGAATGTTGATGGATCCCAGGTATTTATAGCCGAGGGATCCCATTCAAATCTTCTAGCCGTTTGGACACATCCGGAAAAGGTCTCTATCCTCGCATGTCCTTCAGACGGCGGCAGGTAGGAATTTCCGGAAAGTGCCATGCTTTTGTCCACTTTATCTGACATTGATCTCTTTATGTCAGAACGGCACTATTCGTCAGTACTAGGAATCGGAACTGGTGTCTTGAACTGATAGACTTTAAGGTATCCTCCCTTAAAGTCATACTTTGTCAGTTTATTCCTCAGACGAATCTTCTTTTTGTCTCTAAGACTCTGGGAGAGAGAATCTGGAATTCTGCTGGTAACATCCGACTGGTAGATCATTCTGGTGATCTTGTGCTGGCAGTCTCTGCTGGTGACTTGCGCTGGCACAATCTGAGTCTACCAATTTGTCTGGATGTTAACTCTTGGAATCTCCCATGACTGGTGACTTCACCGCTGGTGAACAGTGTCAGTGAGAACACCTATTCTGCTGGTAAGGTTTGTCAGCCGCCTACTGATGAAAACCTTCCCAACTGGTGAACAGTACCCAGTCGTGAGCTCTTCTCATGCTGATGAACAGTGTCAGCACGAGTCTTGTCAGTCGCTTGCTGGTGAGACTTCTCTCAACTGGTAAGTACATCTCATGCTGGTGAACAGTAGCCAGCATGAGTCTTGATCAGCTGCGACTTACAACTCAAAAGACCTAAACAGGACTTTACATTTGAGACTAGAGCTATTCTAGAGACAAACTGACGCTGGTAGGACTTAGGATTTGATCCACCAAAACACCAAAACTAGAATCTAAACAAGTAGCTACTGGGGAAAGGAAACTTAGCCAAATTTCCCAACAACATATTTGTCCTCCAAGAATCTTGCGTTGATACTGACAATGACTTTCTGATTCTTAGGACAATAAAAGAAACCACCTTTAGTTTGCTTGGGTTATCCTATAAACAGCATCAACTTACACATACTTTCTAACATATCAGGTTCCTTTGTCAACATATATGCTGGACAACCCCAAACCCTCATTCTGGTTAAACCGGGCTTTTGCCCATACCAAAGCTCTATAGACGGCAGCCTGTGAGTCCGAGGAATCTTGGACTGGTAAGTCCGAGGTATCAAGACTGAAGTCATGAACTTGCAGACTTTAAGGAATCTCCAATCCTTAAAGTTTGTACATATCAGTACGTTCTAGTGGACATTCACTTTGTCTCTTTGCGCCGGGACTAGGACATAGGATCTTGTGCTGATGTCATCATACATGCAAGTCCATGCTGGTGACCTCATCCATCAGTATATGCTTGATCCCATACTGGTAAGTTTGGTATCCGGACAAGAAAGATGATACTTGTTTAATTCGGTACTTGGTGTGATCCAAACTTGTTAGTCAAAACTCATGTATCCCAGACTAGTACGTTCAATTCGAACCTTAGTATATTGAGTCTCGCACATCGCAGACTAATTCATCAGTCTGGTCTTCAGATTAGCTCAATCAGTTTGGTCTTCAGATTAACTCTAGTTTACAATTCGAAAAATAACCTATACAACACTTTACATTTTAGAACATACCGAAACTAATCTAGAGAAAAATTAAAATGACTTTTTACATACTTTGAACCACCAAAGAGAGAGAGAGAGAGAGAGAGAGTAGTGATCATATGTTAAAGTCTTCCCCAATGTTAAATAAGAAAGAATTTGGATCCTTTATTTTGTTGATCCAATCGTTATGATAATTCATGATTTATTAGATAAATAAGGTATTTATTTCTTATATTTAAACATTCACTCTCCTCATTTTCTCTCTCCATACAATATAATTAAACAATTATATCTTTCTCGATTCAAGTTTATTTTTTACGAATCATATATCAAATTAAATGTATTTTTACGATGATTCATATGATATCCATATTGCATATGTTGAATTTAGAAGATTCTCATGAAATTCTTGATTTTATATTCTGCTCATATATGCTCTTCATTATATTTACGTTCTGGATAAAAGATGCATCAATTGCGCATAAAAATGTTCCTAAATATCTGCATGTTATTTTGCATCAAATGATGCATTCTTAACTTGAACAAGATGCATTTTTTTCTAAAGTGTATACATTTTGTCATCATATTGAGTGCATTTTTTGTACTTATTATATTGATCACATGCGTAGATTTTTATTTTTAATGTTTCATATTTATTCTTATTTAACACCTGGTAAACTTTGGAAGACCGCGACTGACCCTGGAAGACTTTAACACATTATTAATATATATATATATATATATATATATATATATATATAGTATTGATCATATATTTAAAGGCTCTCTCCATGTTAAATAAGAATAAATATGGATCCTTTATTTTGTTGATCCAATGGTTATGATAATTCAACACTTATTAGATAAATAAGGTAATTAGGGTATCTTAGCAATTTAGCCTTTAAGTTTGAGTAACATTCTTCTCTATCTTTAGATCTAAACATTCTCTCTCCTAATTTTCTCTTTGCTCCCATTATAATAAAACGATTATATCTTTCTCGATTCAAATCTATTTTTTACGAATCATATATCAAATCAAACGTATTTTTACGATGATTTATATGATATGCATATTCAATATATTGAATTAAGAAGACTCGCATGAAAATCTTGATTTTATATTCAGCTGGTATATGTTCTTTATTATATTTACGTTTAGGATAAAAATGTATCAATTACGAAAAAAAATGTTCCAAAATATATTAACTTGAATAAGATGCATTTTTATTCTAAAGTATATGCATTTTTGTATTCATATTTAGTGCAGTTTTTGCATTGATTATATGCTGCTGTTTTATGCCCAAAATATTGCATTTTTTACATCGAACGTATGCATATTAAGTTTTATGAACTGCATGAAATGAAATTCTTGAATATATATTTTTCACATTTTTGCCCTTAAATGCTAGATGGTAACACGAATAATGCACCGAAATTGAGACGGATTTAAATTGATCACATACGTTGATTTTGATTTTTAATAGTCCAGATTTATTCTTATTTAATAGCACATATATATATATATATATATAGGGAGCGGATCCAGTGAGAAAATTCTTAACGTGAGAAAGTGAGGAAGATGCTTGATTGTGTTTATGACGTTGCTTGATTGTATTCAGGTCGTTGCTTGATTACAATGTTGCTTGATTGTATTTAACTTGTTGCTTGATTATTTTGTTGCTTGATTGTGTTTTAGTCATTGCTTGTTTGCATATCAACCATTGATTTTTTTAGATCTGATAGACATGATTCATTCTTTTTTCTTACAGGGGGATTTTTTTTACATGATCCCTCCTATATATATATATATATATATATATATATATATAGTGGTGATCATATGAGAAATGTAGTTAGTATGAGAAATGAGAATAAATCACACCCCTCTATCTTTGCATATCAACGCTCAAGGTTTAAAACTTTCCATGTTCATTTTTAGGAATAAATTGTGCATTATTGGATTTTAAGGATAGTTTGGTAAAATGTAATGCTTTTTTCTCTATCCTCTAATTTAAATTCTAAAAAATTTAAATGATCATAACTCAATCAATTTAAATTCATTTTTCATGTATTATATATCAAATTAAAGATAATTTAATTATCTTTCGAACGAAAACCTTATTACATAAATTTAGAAGACGAAAATATCGATAGAAATAAAAATTAGTGATTCTATACATAAATCTCGTAACAGCACATTGTTTTTCGCACAATGCATGAAAATGTAAATAAGGTGCATGCAATCTTACTTAAAATGCACTATATGATGTATAAAATGCATTGTATTCCTTCAGAAAATGCATATTCTATAGAGATATAATGAAAACATTTTAAGATAAAATGAACAAATTTTAAGATAAAATAAGTTGAGAATATAATATTTTATTTCATGCAATACAATAATATTAGAATGCATATTTGATAAAATATTATATATAATAAAATTATTTTAAGATAAATGACATTAACATATATTTTATTTATGTAACATAGTGAGATTGAATTATTCCGTTGTTCATTACAATGTATGAATGATCAATACGACTCAGAATAAGATTCAAAATTTACATGTTAACTTTCAACATGAACTTGGTTTATTTTGAAGCACAAATAAGATAATGATTCGTTTGAGTAGACATGATAAGAATATTCAAATAAATTAAGGATAGATATATTTGAATTTTGAAAATCAGATAATCTTTCTTATTTATAACAATATTTTCCATAGTAGATTAGATATGGATATCAATATTTTGATACATGTAATCTTTCCTTATTAGAGAGATTAATTTTTTTTCATAATGAGATATAAAGCATGTTTGCTCAAATAAAATGCACGTTTGCTAAGATAAAATGCACAATATTGAAGATAAAATGTAAATAGAGATATTAAACATTTTGTTTCACAATGTAATGTTAATAAAGAATATTGCCCTAAAAATGAACAAAATCGTAGTTAAACTGCAAGTTTTAAAATTATCATTCATTGTATATAATTATTATATTGTTCTTTAATGCAGGATATTGACCATAAAATGCCGTGTTTTTTTTAGTGAGTTGTTATGTAACATGGTTCGTGATCTTGTGAAATCAACAGCCGAGATTCTTTCTCATTTCTCATAGTAAGTTTCTATCACTTCTCTCTCTCTCTCTATATATATATATTTCTATCAAAATGTTTAATATTCATTTTTTATTTTATTATAACATAGATATATACAATAAACAATAATAAAAATAAAATAAAATAATATTTGTCATTTTAAAAAAAAATTTATTTCTCACTAACTTATTATATTCATTATTTTTTTAAATAATATAAATATATGCTTTATAAGAAAATACTTAAATCAAATTACATATATATTTTTTGTTTGATATACTTCTTTTTATATTTATTAAATTAATATACATAGTTTCACATATAATATAGAAATAGTTTATATTATAATATATTAAATATAATATTATGAATAAAAATTAAATATATAAAAACAAGAATTGCTAAAAACTACTAAGGTATACAACTTTCTAAATTATATCTAATTATTATTAAATAAGGTATATTGAATTCGCACATTACCAATGAAAATTTATTTTTATTAAAATGAAACAACCTCGATCTAAACGGAATTCTCGATGTATTCTGCTGCTGTTGGCCGGCTGATTTGATGTTCCACTTCCTTCATTACTTTTTTTTCTTGGCCATACTATAAATGCATATAAATCCCCCTCTCTTCATCATCTCAAAAAAAATAAAAATTCTATACTATAAATAGAAGACAAGTACATCAAATGAATAATTAGATTGAATATTAACCGTGGCAATTCATGCAGATTGAATTCTTGAATTCAAATGGCGTCGAAAGCTTTGTTAATGATGATATTGATTGCAATAGCTGTGGCTCCAGCTCTGGGCATGGATTATACGGTGGAGTGGAATCTAAATGTTAATTACACTCAATGGGCAGCCGGAATAGAGTTTTATGTTGGAGATACCCTCAGTATGTATTCGTTTTCCTTTTCTTTCAATGTTTCGAAAAAATATTATCTAATGAATAATCATGACAAATACACTCAAATTCCCGGGCATAACCATAATTTAAGTACAATGATGTTTGTTTTAATGGCTATGTACCTAGGTGTTTCGACGCTAGACGGTTTCTATTTAGTTTAAAATTTTAAATTCGACTTTTCAAATATATTTTGATTGTTCCGCACTTAAGCGCCAGGCCAAATATGTTGTTTTATATTATGTTATAAGAAATTAAATATTATATGATTTTGATTATTTATTAAAATTTATATATTATAAATAATAAATTTATTAATTAGTTATCACCAAGAAATCGTATAAACTATCTAGGTACTAGACGTTACCCAATTATATAGTATATAATAAATAATAAAATTAAAGTCAGTATGCATTTTTCATATATTTTGTGCATACTACATAATAGCATATAAACTTTGATTATGATTGCAGCATTCTCGTATACACCAGGAGATCACAATGTTCTGGAGGTGGACAGAGCGGATTCGGAAGGTTGTACTTCATCGGACCCAATAGCGGTCCCTCGAACAACTGGAAATGACACAATAAGGCTTGATAGCTCCGGGGAGAGGTGGTACATTTGCGACATCGGCTTGCATTGCTTAGAAGGCATACCTTGGCATCAATGTGTCGGACGGGTTGCTGCCGCCCAGCCCTGCCGATAGAACTTCGGAGGCCGGGGAGATTACAATGTCGTTGAGATCTTGTGGATGGATGCTTCTTGTATCAGCCTAGTCATGGTTTATATTGATTATTTATGGGTAACTTTATGCATGTGCAAATATATTACAAATTAATGTAATTTTTTCAAATATATTATAAATTATGCATAATTTTAAGTAAATGTTCAAATTATAAATTTTGTTTTAAATTTATAACAGAAACAAAAATCTAATGTAAAAAGTTGTTATCTCAGCAATAATCAAACAAAGAAATTGATTGATAAAGTAAATGCATGTCTCGTACCTGATGTGCCTCATTTCCTTGATTTATGTCTTGTTTATAAATTGGGGCGTGACAAAGTGGTATCAGAGTCAGCTCTATTTCTTTTGCTCTGAACCGAGGACCTCATTGTTTCGAGGCCTCCAATTTATTCATTGAGATGAAAACATCTTGGTCAGCTCCTGCTCCTGCACTCGTACTCGGCGCTACATCAAGAAAAAATATTTCGCATAAATTGTTGCATTAAGTTTAAGACACAAGCCTTTCTTTTGAAATGTTGATGTTTGATGCATATATTGTTGCATCTCTTTTATCAACAATCATAAAAATCTAATGCATAAATAGTTGCATTCCAATTATCAAAGTTTTCAATGCATAAATTGTTGCATTTTTATGAAACTTTTTCGCATATGCATTATGAATGCTTTAATTATAAAGGTCTTATTATATTCTTTTAGGGAGCATGTTTTAGTTTACCTTCGCAGAGACCTAGAATAAACATTTAATTAAGATAGGATTCTTATGCGCCGTAGTTGACCCTAGAATTATTACCTTTGTAACTGCGTTATATTAGCTACTTAAATATTTAATTGTGCAACCTATTATAACTTGTTGCCTAACCCTTTGACTCTTTTGACTTTACTTCATCAAAGATGGCCAAATCGTACTTCGCTCGCCGCAACCCCTACCCCGCTACGCCTCTGGAGAGAGAATGGTTAGCCACTTCAAGAGTTTTAAGATATGCCGCGGTGACTCACTGAATCGAATCCTCACCGACTTCTATAAGTGTTGGGCCGATGCACACACTCATGGTGTGACCCGCATCGAAGGATTCCGCAGCCTAGTGGAACTACTGCCCCCTCATTGGCAATCATGGGCACAAGCTAATTATCTAAATTTCCTTGATAACTCTCCTGCCGATAGATCGATCTGGAAGGGTTCATAGCCCTTATCCGTGCTCAAAGAGCATCTTTCAAGAGCCCTCCTCTGAGCCCAAGGGCGAATGACCACGAAGCTGGTTCTTCCCGAACTCCAATACCAGTGACCGAAGGAGAATCCGAGTTCGACCCTGAAGAAGACTCTAAGGAGAATCCATTGCTTGGACCAAGCGATGAGGAGTTGGATAGCAGACATTACCCCTAAATCTCTGACAAAGACACTAATGACTCTGAGGAATGCTATGATTATGAAAGGAAGCTATCTGGTGCTTGGAAGAAAGAGATGAGAGAGAGGCTAGGTGATTAATACCAGGACCCTGACGAGGAACTCGAATCGACTGAGAACGAAGAGGTAGCTGAGGACAAAAAGGAAGAAATGAAAGAAGAAGTTGAAGAGCAAGATGAAACTGTCCCCGAAATGCCCCAGCAGGGAGAAGTAGCCCCAATGGCTTTTGATTGGGTTGCAGAAAATTGGCCTGAGGATTGGGTTGCGAACGAAGACGCTGCTGAGTTTGACGAGGAGGACGTCACCTCCCTTGAGATTATTGACTTTTCTGATGGCGGGATGTTTGGTTCGTTTGATGACGACTTTTGATTACCAGTCCTGTCTATCCTAGATGCATATATGTAATTTAACTGTCAGCAGTACTTTGTAGGATTGTGGTTGTAGGGTACCTTTCTGTGCCCATTTGTATTTGTCAGATGTAATTGTAATTAGGATGCCTCCTGTGAAAGAAGAACTAATCATGTGTAACTGGTAGCTAGGGGGAAACCAATTTTATAAGCCAGTAACCCCAAATTTACAATGAAAAGCTACCTGCCCACTTTCCGGGCATTCAGAAGTATTTATCTGTGTTGTGCTTAAGATTTTTTGCTTTGGTATTTGCTTTTGTCCCTATTAAAGTGGAAATTAATATAATCTTGGTCGTTGCCAAGTACCGAAGAGAGTACTGTCCCTTAAAATGTGTTAACCTTAAATTGTGGGACAACCTACCTTATTAATGTATTATATTATTTGTGCAATCCTCAAAAGGATTTTTTTTACACATTGTGCATACCTTGGGTTGTTATTACCCCTTTTAATGAGTAATTATTTTTCAGAATGTCACCTAGAGAAGCCCCTGCTATGGCCTAGGCAGTGGAGGAGGCTGAGGAAGGGGCCGTAGAAGAGGCTAATCTCATGAAAACCCAAATGAACCACACCAAGAACAACGCGATGGACCCCACCATGAACCGAACTCGGGATTATACGATGAAGAGTTGCAAGCACCTCTTGCTAGACCTTGAAGAATCGGGGAAATTTTCACCCGACAAAATCCACCGCTACTGGATGGACCTAAAGATCCACCGAAGGCCGAAACATGGATCAAATCCATGGAAAGAATTTCCCAAATGCTTGACTGCACCGACCGGAAAAAAATTTAGTGCGTTTCTTTTGAACTTACTGACGAGGCTGAACATTGGCGGGATGTCTATTTAAGGACGCTCACCCCTGAACAAGAAAAGGCCCTAACTTGGGACTATTCCAAAGAGGAATTCTATACCAAGTATATTCCTCTGACTTATTGAGTCCAAAAGCAAGCGGAATTCCACCGCTTAGCTCAAGGAGAAATGTCAGTGACTGAGTTTGACCGGATGTTCAATAGTCTATCGAGGTATGCTCCAGACGCAGTGAACACCGAACAGAAGAAGGCACTTCAGTTTATGTTTGGACTGCGATCAAACATTCAAGCCTCTATCGCTTGCCTAACTGGATTGGACTATAAAGACGCACCGCAGCGAGCTCTGAATACTGAGGCAACATTGAAGAATGGACTGCGAGCTGCTCTTTTTTCCAACAAACTAGAGCCATCAGCTGAAGCAAGAACGAAAAAAAGCAAGAAGATGTTCCGCAGACTTCGACAGCCGGACAGAAAAAGAATTGACAAGGCAACCATATTTTCTGCAACAACCAAGCCAGAAATCAAAGGAACATTCAGAATCAAGGGTACAACCGCCAATGCAACTTCGCCATCAAGTGCTGCTACCGCTATGGAATAGATCATTAAGGAGAATGCGCTGCTTATCGTGCAAACTTCTACAACTGCGGATGATTGGGACATTATTCATCAAACTGTCGCCAGGCCAACAACCCGCCAACAACCCGCCAATGTCAAAGCAATCAAGGCAATACTCAACTGCGTGCATTGCAAGACCAACAGCAACCCCAAAATTCACGTAACCGCGCTATTCAAGCAAGTGGCCCAGCAGTAGCAACAAGGAGTTCCTAGGTGAGTGATCACAGCAGACCGAAGAACGAAGTGCCGATGGGCTTTGCATGGATCGTAAGGAGACTTTATCATACTTAGTGGACATTCGGATTAATTTCAGAAGAGTGGACGCAGGATATTTTAGATCCCAAACCACTATAATATCATGTGTCTATACTTACTTTTCTTTAAGTTTTTGCATTCTTAAGTTCCTTGAAATTGGCTTTCAAACATTCAATACTTGTCGAAGGATTGAGGTGTATAAGCAAAACTTACTTAAAAATTATCGGACATAAACTTAAACTTTTAGAAACCCTAAACTGAGTTACCTTAGGAGAACAAGTGCAACACATAAACTTACATTCGCTGCATATTACGTACTTTGATCTTGGGACCAACATACAAGTATTATACCAACTACAAGTATATATAATATTTAACACACTTAAACATTTTAATAATTAAAATTTAATAGTCACATGCAATGCACATGTGAGGTACTAAATGGTAGAAGAAAATTTGTTCGGCCGTTCGAATGGTGACATTTTACAAATTAAGACTTCTACAAACTTGTTCAGTGCTTTATCTTAACTCGAAAGTTATAATTAAATATTCTCTTCATTCTAGTTATATGGTCCATGTCATTATTTTAGGGTATTCTGATTATAAGGTCAAATTTTAATATTTAGTATGATTTTTCTCGAGTTTTTTAAAAATACATTATTGGATAATTTTGAAAAATAAGAATATTTAATTTTGACAGCATCGAGGTCCCATATCTATATATATATACTAAAGCAAAGAAATCTCCACCAAATCTGTTCCTGCCAAATTTTATTCCACTTATTTTTTCTTTCTTTTTTTTTTTTGGAAATATATTATCATCCATCCTCATGTTTTTTAATGTACATTTATACTTTTTAATTGTTATATATATATATATATATATATATATATATTTATAATTTTATGTTTTATATTAAAATATTAAAAAACAAATACTCCCTCCGTCCCGGCTGAATTGTCCCAGTGATTTTGGGCACAATAATCAAGGAGTGTGAGTATAAAGTAAGTTGAGTGGAATTAATATTTTATTATTGAGTGTGAAAAAGTTATCTTTTAAAGTAATGAGACAATTGAGGTGGGACGGACGAAAAAGGAAAGTGGGACAATTGAGGTGGGACGGAGGGAGTACTTGATTAATTGAATTATAATTTATTTGATACTTATTTTATCCATTATATACTATATCTCATTCTTTTTAATACCTTAGTGTTAATGATATCCTTTTTATAATCGTAAGATTTTATTCCATAAGATCAATTATTATTTATAATAATAATAATAATAATAAATAATATACTACTATAAAATTTAAATGAAACTTATATTATAGGCAATTATATGTTGTTGTTTCACGAGCAATGTGACATATATCAAGATCTTAATTTGTAAATCCAATAACACTGAAGTGACATATAACAAAATGTAGCACTCAAAAATATTTTTTCAAAATTTATAATGTTGGTTTCAATTTAATTATCAAGCATTTTTATACATAAAATTATATATGAAGTGGCGAATATACAAAATAGTTGAATAAAATATCAACTCATAATAATAATACAACATATAAAAAATAATAAAAACATATCTTAATATTTTATATAAATCTAGAATTTAGTATTAAGTGAAAGAAATCTTCAGCCCTCACACCATCTTTATTTTTAGCCCCCATTCTTCTTAAAATCAATAAATATCTATATATATACTAAAGCAAAGAAGTCTCCACCAAATCTGTTCCCGCCAATTTTAATTCCACTTATTTTTTTTCTTTTTTTTTCTGAAAATATATTATCATCTATCTTCATATTTTTTAATGTACATTTATACTTTTAAATTTTTATATATATATAGATATATAATCCATATTTTATATTCATAATTGTATGTTTTATATTCAAATATTTAAAAATAAATACTTGATTAATTGAATTATAATTTATTTGATACTTATTTTATCCATTATATACTATATCTCATTCTTTTTAATACCTTTGTGTTAATGATATCCTTTTTATAATCGTAAGATTTTATTCCATAAGATTAATTATTATTTATAATAATAATAAAATAAATAATATACTACTATAAGGATTTAAATGAAACTTATATTATAGGCAATTATATGTTGTTATTTCACGAGCAATGTGACGTATCTTAAGATCTTAATTTGTAAATCCAATAACACTGAAGTGACATATAACAAAATATAGCATTCAAAAATATTTTTTCAAAATTTATAATGTTGGTTTCAGTTTAATTATCAAGCATTTTTATACATAAAATTATATATGTAGTGGCAAATATACAAAATAGTTAGAATAAAATGTCAACTCATAATAATAATACAACATATAAAAAATCAATACAAATTAATCTTAATATTTTCTATAAATCTAGAATTTAATATTAAGTGGAAGAAATCTTCAGCCCTCACACCATCTTTATTTTTAACTCCCATTCTTCTTAAAATCAGTCAATGAAATAATTATTTTATAAAAATTCCACATCATGATAAACTCATTCATGATTATATGTAATAAATTTATACTTATTGAAAACTCACATTAATTTGATAAAATTATACATAATATTTAAGAGGGAATAATTTTAAATAGCAAAAGTTATAAAACACATTCACCTAATAGCAACCCTTATGAAAAACTCCACAAAATAGCAAAAGTGTACTTTCTCTGTCAACAATGTCTCAATCATCCAATCATTTTTATCGTTTTGTGCAAAAATTACAATTGTTTGTTTATTTTATTATTATCCTTTTAGGGTTTCATTAAAATATTAATAAAAATAGTGAGCGGACTTCGCCTTTGAAAATGGGATGGAACTCGGTTCGAATTGGGCTAGAATTAATTCAATTCGGATGGAAGTCGGCCACTATAGCTGGAATTCGGCTGTGGAATTCGGTATGGAATTCGTCTGGAAATTCGTATGGAATTCGTATGGAATTCGGATTAACTCAGATGGAACTCGCTTAAATGAGATGGAAGTCAACAAAAATCGGATGGAAGTCCATTTTAAATAAATTTTTGTGTGATCTTTTGAAAATTACATTACATTACATGTTGCGATTCTCAAATAATATAAATCATGTAAAATTTGTTGGTATTTAGAATTGAAAAGCTAAGCACATAAAATATAAATTATGGGAATCACAAGCACTTTGAACGGAATTTCATGTCCTCAAATTTAAGACAAGTAAATCGAACATATTACAATACATGAGGCAATATAATTCCTAAAAACCAAACAAATTAATTAGGCGGAACTCTTTTTGGACAGCCACGTATTGTGTGACTTGTAGATCCACATATACTGCATTTCTTTGGAGCTCGTCGTCTAGAAGTTGATGTTTGTCCCGCCTCTGCTCCTGAAGGACGATGACTATTTCTTGGTCGACCGGCTTGCCGATTCACAATCGGCGGCAAAACAACACAAGCTTGTGCTTCTGGTGATACAACCCACTCATCTTTGGGAGGCAGTGGGTGTATGACCCCTCCATATATTTCTTGCCAATTCGATGTCTTGTAGTATGACCAAACATAGTCATATATACTCGTACCCTTGAAGCTGTGTCAACAACAATGATTAAGTAGTGAACATTATAATTAAAGAATGATGTATTTATATATTTACTAACCGAATTGCAGCAATAGCATGCGAGCATGGAATAAGATCCAGCTGAAATTCACGACAGTCGCACAAGTTGTCTTGGAGTTGGAGATCAACCTTCCACGTTGTATCTTTGAGGCTGACTTTGAATTGATCATCAGTAATAGCCACAACAGAGTATGTGTTTGAGAGCTCCAGCATTGGAGTCATTTTGGCCACACATTCCTCAGTCAACTCTTCGGTTCTTGCAAACGCCTTAGCACGCCTTTCGTCAAACCATTTTTCGACAATGTACCTATATAGCTCGACAACGGAACAGATCGGCAGACGTCTAGCATCTAACAGTCGGGAGTTGAATACTTCGGTTGCATTTGATGTCATGAAGCTATATCGGCGAACCGGGCATTTTGACCTTGCCCACTTTGCCGGTCCGAGCATCATGAGTTTGTCGTAAGCTGTCGGGCAATATTGTGCAATCTGGTCAATTGCCTTCTGATAGATTATAGAACGGTAAGCATAGGCTGCCTTATGGTATAACCTCACAATTGGAGCAGTGAAGGTTGTCAACTTGCTCTGGATATGGTAACAACACAAAGCGTGTGTTGCCTCTGGATAAACCGAACTTATTGCGTTTGCTATGCTGATGTGTTGATCAGAAACAATCAGCAAATGCTCATTAGAATGGAAAGCCATCCGGATCCGGGACTTATTGCGTTTGCTATGCTGATGTGTTAATCCAAGTCCAGCTCTCATCATTCTCGATCGGTGCAAATCCAATTGCCTGAGGAAATATCTGCTCGTTGTCGTCTTTGGTTACAACAACCAATAGCACACCTTTATTTCTGCCCTTGAGGTGTGTGGCATCAACGACAATCACTTGTCGTAATAAAGTTGAGAATGCTGCACGCGACACACCCAAACAAACAAAGAACTGACGTAGTCGTTCATCTTCGCCGATATTAAGATCGGTAATGGTGCCGGGATTGTGCTGTTCGAGAACATAAAAATATTTCGGCAGTAAGTTGAAAGAATCCTCTAAGCCACCATATATCATAGCTATGGCTCCATTTCGAGCTCGTAGTGCATTGATGTAGCTCACCTTAATTCCGAAATTATGTTGTAGCTCCGCCATTATATCTCGCGGTTTCATGATCGATCATTGTCGGCACATTCTCCGGGCAAAATATGCAGAGATAGCCTTCGAGCGTATAGTTCTGCTTTGAATGTTGTCCATACTTGTAACACAAGTATGACTCGAGCAGAATTTGTATACAATCCAACATCCATCTGAATTAGCGGCTCGAATCATAAAGGAACAGTTATCACTGCGGCTGCAACTATATTCCACCCGAGTTTTAGTAGATCGCGACACTTTAAACTCAACTTGATGCTCCATGTGCCAAAGTTCGACAGCCACATACAAGTCCTCTTTAGACCAAAACAATGATCCTTTTTCCAATTCCTCGTCCAATACTGCTTGAACATCTCGTGATATAGGTACGTCAGATGTATCTACCGGAATTATCGGCAATAACCAGTTGTTCATTTGTTGACTTAGGACATCAACTGTTTCAGCCGGTAATGGCTGAGTCGGGACCAGGCTTGATACAATGGCACCTATACCACCTTGTTCTCGGACCCAAGCGGTGAAATCTTTAATTGTACAATTGAATAACGAAGCATTGTAATTGTGGCGTTCATCACCATCGGATGATTCCGTATCGAATTCAGCTTCATCGTCCTCATTTGACTGGACAACTACATTCGGATTTTGTATCTCGGCACCGTCTTCATCATCATCACCCTCATCATCAGGTGCATTGAAGTTTAAATCGGGGACAGGAGAACTTCTACTTCCACTGCTTCCTTCTCTAAACATCATCGATGATGAAAAACGATGTAGTTCTTGTGCGGTTGTGGACTTAATGAAGACATAATTAGCCTGTACGAAGACGGTTGTCGCCGAGAGGTTCCAGCAGCTTCATCGAATTGCATGTTCATCACTAGCTAAACATTCGGCTCCCACAAGATGTTACAAAGCCGTTGAAGGTGTGTATCCGTTGCGAGAACCGAAGGAACCTTCCTCCCAGTTCTTGTTTCAGCAATATTATATAGGGTGTAAGAGCCCACCATGCCATGAGAATGGAGAATGTATTAAACATTTCTCCGCAATTCTTCTATCGTGATATCATCAGAGGTAGAATGATAACTCGTTCTTCTCCACCGATGTAGTTGTATTCATTGTCCCATTGACCATTGTAATGCACAATTAGAGATCAAAAATTTGACATATTTTTTGAGAAAGCGTGTTTGATTTTTGAGAGAGTTTTCTGAGAATGAGTATTCGATTGCATGAGAGAGTGTTTCAAATTTAATGAGTGTTTCACTTGCGACCAAATTATTTCAGTCATGAATAGTAATATTTAATAGTAGTACTTCAATTATTTCTGCCTCTTTGTACTATTAAGTTCAGAAATACATGTGAAATTTCTTCCAACTCCGCAAATGTTGGCTTTATTGAATTGACTAAAGTCGAATTGAATGTGTTTGCATGCATGTGAATTAATTCGATCAATTTTGGCAGGATAAAAATCAGAATTTCACGTGAAAAAAGTAACTTTGAGCGAGTTCCATCCCATTTTGGTGAGTTCCATCCACAATTGGCGAGTTCCATCCTATTTGACATAGTTCCATTTGTTAAATAATTAGCGAGTTCCATCTATAATTGGTGAATTCCATCCCAAATCAGCGAGTTCCATCCTATTTAACTTAGTTCCATTTGTTAAATAATTGTCGATTTCCATCCGAAATTGGCGAGTTCCATCCCAATTCGGCGAAGTTCCATTTGTTTAATAAATAGCGAGTTCCATATCAAATTGAGCGAGTTCCATCCGAATTTGGCGAGTTCCATCCCAATTCTATTGACTTAATGGACCGACATCCATCTATGCGAATTCTTCAATTTTTTATAAAATTGTAAATGATTAACATCTTAAATTCAAGCACACTCCCAATTGAACTTTATTTTAATATTAATTTACGATAAATAATTTAATAATTTGCTACAAATTTCGAAGCAATAAAATAGAAGCACACTCACAATTGTATTAATTTGAATTTGAATATTATTCGACAATATGTCTAAAATATTACACATTTTGATAGCAGTAGGCGAGCTAGTGAAGGAAGTGCAGACAGACGGAGAGGAGATAGCAGTATCGTTGGGTCTCCTTCATCTCTTTCGCTGCTTAAATATATTAATTAGTGAGCACCAAAATTGTTTGTCGGTGGACACAGTTTCTGCTTCTCGTAAGCCACCGGGTTTCCATCAGAAATAGCAATATCATTGATGCTCACTAACTATAACCTTTCATCTCTTTTCCCGTAACGGAGAAGCAAGGGTTGATGGGCTGGAACCATCTTTTGATTGCTTTCCTTGTTTCTGGTTTCGGGAAAAGGAGAGATGTGCAGGAATCCGGATGAAGGACTTTTACTACATGTGACGTAGGAAAAATCCTCTTCCGGACTGTTTGACGTAGGAAAAATCCTCTTCTAATTGATTGGAATCAAAAGAAATATGGGATCTATGATTCGAATCAAAAAAGGAATAAGAGCAAGAGAAAAGCCATTTGTTGTTGTTATGGTTTTGGAATGAAATGAAGTGAATTTGAACACTCACAAATTCTCCCTTAAATAGAAGGGACTAGTGGCATGAATTTGAACATTCTACTTGGTCGATAAATGTGTAGTGGAATGCATGAATTATTTGAGAATCTTTGCAGAGTTTCACTTTCACGTGAAACTGAATTTTTTTGCATGAATTATTTGTGCATTTATTGACTGAAAAGTTAAATTTGCACAGACTTTGATGTGTAAATGCAAGAGTGATGTGATATGTCAATGACTTGCAAGTAAATTATTTCGATCAATTTTGGCCTAGTTCCATCCCATTTCGCCGAGTTCCATCCTCATTTGTCGAGTTCCATACAATTTGACAGAGTTCCATTTGTTTATTTAATAGCGAGTTCCATCTCATATTAGCGAGTTCCATCTCAAATTGTCGATTTCCATTCCAAAAACGTCGAGTTCCATCCAGTTTGACATAGATCGATTTTTTTATTTATTTCACCGAGTTCCATCCCAATTTGGCGAGTTCCATCCCAAAATGGCGAGTTCCATCCAATTGGGACAGAGTTCCATTTGTTTAATAATAGCGAGTTACATCCCAAATTGGCGAGTTCCATATCAAATCGGCAGTGGTCCATCCTAAATTGGCGAGTTCTATCCCTATTCTATTGACTTAATGAAGACCGACATCCATCTATGCGAATTATTTTGTTTTTTATAAAATTGTAAATGATTAACATCTTAAATTCAAGCACACTCCCAATTGAACTTTATTTTAATTTTAATTTACGATATATAATTTAATAATTTGCTACAATATTCGAAGAAATAAATTACAAGCACACTCACAATTGTAATAATTTGAATTCGAATTTTATTCGACTATATGTCTAAAATATTACACATTTTGATACACATTTTGATAAGCGCTCCGCTGAGTTTCATCTCTTTCTCCCCTTAATTATAGTAATTTGTGAGCAACAAAACTGCAAAATCGGTGATCACTTCCCATTTTGAGCTCACTTATCATAAGCGCTCATCTCTTATCCCGTAAAGAAGCAAACGCCGATGTGCTGGAACACCAGGTGATTGCTTGCCCCATTTGTAGTTTCGGGAAATAAGAGAGAGTGTGGAGGAATCCGGACCAAAGACACCTACTCCATGTGACGTAGGAAAAATCCTCTTCCGGACTGTTTGACGTAGAAAAAATCCTCTTCCATTTGAGCAAGTGCTCACTAATTCTTTCATCAATATTCATAAAGGATGATGGAATAAATAGAAAAAGAAATAAAAAAGCCATTTGTAGTTGGAATATTTTAGGAATGAAGAAAAAGTGAGTTTGAACTATACAAAATCACCCTTATATAGAAGGGACTAGTAAATGGCTTGGTAGACAAATGTGTAACAGTAACATGCATTATTTGAGCAACTTTGAGAGTTTCACTTTCACGTGAATCTGAAATACTTCAACATTTATTGACTGAAAAGATAAATTGGCACATACATTGATGTGTAAATGTAAGAGTGATGTGACAAGTCAATAGCATCCATTTATGAACGAATTAGGACAAAATATTGATAATTTGGCCGAGTTCCACACCAATTTAGCGAAATCCATCCCAATTGGGACGAGGTCCATCCCAATTTACAAAATTCCATCCGAATTGATACTAATATTATTCCTTACGGCCGAGGTCCATCCAAAATTAGCGAGTTCCATCCCAATTGGGACGAGGTCCATCCCAATTTAGAGAGTTCCATGCCAATTTGGACGAAATATTGCTAATTTGTTTACATTATAGTTGAAATTAAACTATAATGTACGAATTAATAACATTA